>PVLC010024106.1:0-25013 GCA_004027655.1 Graphiurus murinus
AGAGAGAGAGAGAGAGAGAGAGAGTGTGTGTGTGTGTGTGTGTGTGTGTGTGTGTGTGTGGTACTAGAGATTGAACCCAGGGGCATTCTACCTCTGAGCTATACCTCGAGTCCTACGCTTTTAATTCTGTATTTGGAAACAGGGTCTCATTAAGTTGCAGAGAGTCTCACTAAGTAGCTGAGGCTGGCCGCAAACTCGGATCCTCCGGACTCAGCCTCTCAAGTACTGGGATTACAAGTGTGCACCACCACACCTTGCTCAATATATTTTTAATAATTACCTTTACAGCACTTCCCACATGTTAATATTCTTATAGGATACACTACAATGTCAGCTATCTGATGAGTTTCTGAGATTCTTGAATTTCTGAGTTTATATATTTTGCTAAATTTCAAATTTTGTATTGTTCTTTTTTCCAGGTAATGTACTCCAAACTGTCTTTTTCCTCTTTAAGATGCTCCCATTACCTACCAAAATGACCAGCAGTATCTCTGTATTTGTTGTTGCTGTTTTGTTTTGCTAAATTTCTATTATTTGGTAATTTTATTTAAGTCTGCTTTTCTTCATTTCCAACAGGTGACAAATCCCATTGAGTAATTTTTAAATTGCAAATATTATAAGCTGGGCCTGGTGGCACACACTTGTAATCCCAGTATATGGGAGGCTGAAACGAGAATCACGGGATCACGACCAGCCTCAGCAACTTAGTGAGGCTATCTGCAACTTAGTAAGCTCCTGCTTCCAAATAAAATAATAAAACAGGTCTAGGGGTATAACTCAGAGGTAGAATGGCCTTGAGTTCCATCCTCAGTACCACTGGAAAAAAAATTGCAAATATTACATTTTCAACTTTGTTACAATTTTTCATTTAATTCTAGGATTTTTTGTCTTTTCATCTCTTATGATCCGTTTCCTTTCTTCAACATAGATTTTCTAGCAGGCTTAAGGTCATTGTTCACAACTTTCAAAATTTAGTCATCATGAGGCTGTTTACCATATAGTTTGTTGAAGTTATAGTATATTCCAAATGGTCTCCTGTTGCTCAATAACTATCACCCTTAGATATATTGTACATGCTTGGTTATCATTCTAGTTATGTGTGTATCAGGGTTTCTTCAGAAAGGCAAAATCTTTAAATGATTTGCAGTATGTTAGTATAGCCTATATGATTGTACAAGCTGTCTAAATAAGACCAATATCAGTAAAATACTCTGCCAATATGTAAGTTCATGAGAAGAATGGAAATCACAGCTATAGATCCAAGCTACTATTCACAGAAATAATTTCTCTATCTGAGGAAGATTTAGACAACCTGTTTTTAGTTTTATTTTTAATTCTTTAAATTTTATTTTTAACTAGCACATAAGAAACCTAAAATTATAAATATCAATGGGCTACCATATTTTTTTCTTTAATGTATATGTTGTGTACTATTTAAATCAGGTTAGGTATATTTATTTTTTTCAAGTATTTATAACTTCCACATGGTAAAACATAGAAAATTCTTCTAGCTTTCTGAAATGTAGAGTACATTATCATTACACAGTCACTCCAATGTGCAGCAGCAAGAACTTTTTAGTTTTACCCAACTCTGACTTATTATTTATAGATTTCTCATCCTTCCTTTCCCCTTATTTCTCCAGCTTCAAGTAACCAACCTTCTACTCTAAACTTCTATAAGATCAACTTTTTAATCCTTTCAATTTACTGAATTAGGCTTCTCACATCACAAATTATAATTTCCTTTTGTTAAAATTGCCCAATTATATGCTTTAATTACATCTATAAAATACAGCCAAACAATGCAGATTAAAGCAACAGCTGCATTATTTAATTTTTGGTTGAGAAATTAGACTATAAACTAGCCAAGTAGACATATAAGAAAGAATACCATCACATTTTTCTTATTGTCATTCTTTTTCCGGAATTTAAGTTGTTGCCTAAGGAGGCCCAGTCTAATATAAGAAACCTGTTACTGGAAGAAGGAAGTATTTTTTTTTCTTTGAAATTCTAGGTTTTCTGTCCTCATTTTGCTTACAGTAGGATCTTACACTGGCTGTGTTTCTTCTGATTTCACCTACATTTTGTATCTGTTTTAGTTTTTGCTATCTTTTTTAATTCTTTGAGATATTTTAATATAAAAATAGTTATTAAATATCTATTAAAATATATTTAAGATAGTTTTGTTCTCTATTCTCTCTTTATTTCTGTTTCATGTTGCTGATTTACAATTTAATTTTATTCAATTTTGTTATTTTTACTCATTGTAAAATAATTATATATATTTCCTTTAGTAGCATTATTTTGTGAGGTTTGTCTGCTTTGTTTTTTCTTTTCATATTTTCCTTTGTGTGTAGTGGGGTGGGTACTGGAGATAGAAATCAGGGATTTGCATATGCTGTTCAAGTACTCTATCCCCTGCCCTTTTTATTTTATTTAGAGACAAGGTCTCACTAAGTTCCTTAGGCTGGCCTGGAACTTGTGATTCTCCTCTCTTCGCTTCTTGAGTATCTGGGATTAGAGGTGTGCACCAATGCACCTTTCGTGTGTGTGTGTGTGTGTGTGTGTGTGTGAAATTCAGACACATTATTGGATTATTTATAATACTGTGTTCATGACCCAATATTTCAATTAGTTTTTATACTCAAAGGACTACATCCAAAACAAGAGGTAGGATACTGAGCAAAAAATGTATCTATCACCAACCTACCTCCCACTTCCTTCCTGGAGTTAGCAAACCCTAGTATATAGACTTCTGATCTACTTCCCCTCCCCATGCATACTAGACAGACTGGTGGTGATGATACCTTCATATATGGAAATGGAATTGTTTTCTTCATCAGTTATACTTTTGTCCCTGCCCACTTCCCTCCCCCAACACCTTCCACTATTCTATTTTTATAAATTAGTTTTACTTACATCTTGTCTGCGGATACAGAGTTGAGTAATTGCAATAGAGACCATCTCACCCACAAACTAAATCAACTGGACACTTAAGTATTTTGTCCTCTTAAGAAAATTGTTTTGACCATGTATGCAGCAAGATAAAGCAACTTGTAGTTTATATGGTTTTCTTACATTTTCAAAATATTTATTACAAAGATCTATCTATATTAGCATTGATTATTAAATTCATTTTACTATTAATGCATAATATTTCATCATGTAAATATTTCACAATTTACAATTTACTATCACTTTGAAGGTGTTCAGACTTTTTGCTGATTTTTGTTTGTCTGGTTTTTATTTTGTGTATGTGTGTTATGAAAATTCTGCAGGTTAACATGTCACATGATTATTAATTAATGCAACTGGAACTTTAAAACACACTGAGATTTCTTATTTTCCCAAATAATATAATGTGTGATTGTGAGTATCATGAAGATCTATAATAACTTCAAATAATTCTTCTAATGTTGAATATCTAATATACTAGGGATGGAAAACAGAAGCACTCTACCACAGAGCTATATTTTTATCCATTTAATTTTTTTTTTTTTGAGACAAGATTTCACTAATTTGCCAAGGCTATTCTTGAACTTGTGATCCTCATGCCTCAGCCTCCCAAGACACTGAGATTAAAGGTGTATGCTACCATACTAGGCAAAGCTCAAAATATTTAAACAATTTATTTGTATTAAAGTCTTTATATATACTTTTCTTCTAGAATTCTATGTGAACTTTTTTCATTTTTTCTAAACTTAATTATAGTAATTTTGAGTCAATGTATTTCATGTACTTTATTTTGAAAACATTACTACAGATTATTGTGAATATAACTCTAATAAAATTTCTAAAGTTCTTATGAAGAATTTTCTTCTCAATAGTTGGTCACACTATACTCACATCTTCCTTTGCATTTACTTCATTAAATGTGTGATACTTTGAGATTTAAATATTTATTTAGGAAATTGTTTCATAATGCTATGAGGACTGTGGAAATCAAAATACAGCAAATATTTTGAAGTGAAATATGTCCTTGTTGAATTCTAATGAAGCTAATAAAGGATATGGATTTAGAAGTCTATTTTATTCATTAAATATCCCATTTATTAAAATTATTTGTCATATTAAAACACAATTCTGAAATATGTTTTGTAGCCAGGAGTGGTGGCACATGCTTGTAATCCCAGCATTTGGAAGGCTGAGACTGGAGGATCCAGGTTTGCGGCCAACCTCAGCTACCTAGTGAGGCACTCCGCAATTTAGTGATACCCTCTTTCAAAATAAAGAATAAAAAATAGGGCTGGGGGTATAGCTTGGAGGTAGAATGCCTCTGAGGTCAATCCCCAGTACCAAAAAAAAAAAAAAAAATTTGTACTATAGACAAGCATTTCCTCATGAGTTCATGAGTAGTAATATACATAAACTATTGTAAAATACATAAAAATTATGTTACTATGCAAACAAGATATTAAATTGTAACATATTTAACCAAGTTATAGGCCTATGTGATATTTTTATTAAAATAAAAATTATAATAAAATATAATTTTAAAATATAATAAATATATTCAAAATATGAATATATTAAAAAATATAATAAAATTCATAGTTTTCTTGTGTGTCAGCAATCATAATTCGTGTATTAATAACCAAGAATACTTAAACAAAGCTATTTAAATGATAAGCATGTTTTGTATTATGTTATTTGGGTGGATATTTAAGATAAAAACCTGAAGATCAACAAGAGATATTTTTAGTTTTGTAAAACAACCAATCTTTTGTAGCCATATATTTATCTTTCTTTTTCAGAATGAGAAGAAACTTGAATACTACTAAATCCCAAATTAGTAGATGTGCTTAGATTTACATGTGCTCATGAATGGTTGAGACATATTATTTGTTATTGTGATTTGTATATATACTTGAATCAATTGAGCAAGACATTTAAGATTTTAAATTCATTCATTGTCTGGGCACATGCTCACATACATGTTAAAACATTGCATAAAACATGCATGCACCTGGCAAATATGTACAATTTGTAGTGTATTGACGTTGCTATGTATTGATTAGAAATAATACTTAATAAAAAGTATTAGTAAGGTGTGGTGGTGCATGCCTGCAATCCCAGTATTGGGAGACTGAGTCACAAACATCCAAGGTTTGAGGCCAGGGTACAGTAAATTAGCAATTTCAAAATAAAAAATAAAATAGGGCTAGGTTGTTGCTTAAAGACAGAAAGTCCCTCAGTTCAAAAACTGAAAAAACTTAATGCATGTATTCAGTATTTTAAATTATTCTACTAAACACTGATTTTACTGTATTCTACAATTTGGAAGTTGCATTTTACTGCAAATATTTTAATCTTTCCTTGAGTCTTCCTTAAACTTCTGGTCAATTAATAGTATGCTTAATCTCTAACTACTTAAGAATTTTCCAGCTGACATTGTGGTATTAATTTCTAGCTTAATCTCATTGTGGTCTGTGGACATTCTTTGCATGATTTCTCTCAATTATTTTCTGTCTTGTAGCCCAGAATGTATTTTTTTCTTGGTATTTCTTTCCATCTTAAGAAACATGTATTCTACTGCTGAAGAAGTGTTATTGAAGTATTCTATAAATATTAACTAAATCAAGTTGATTGAAGGAGTAATTCAGGTAAATTTTGTATTTACTGTTTTCCTATATGCTTGACATATCAAATTTCAGAAAGAATTATTGAAGACATCAAGAATGATTGATTAATCAATTTCTTCCTGTAGTTCTATCAGTTGTTCGCTTCACATATTTTGACACTGTTAGCAGGTACATACACATAAGGGAACTGATCCCTTTCTTAATATCATGCCATTCATAGACTTGATAATTTTCTTATGGCAACACCAGTTTTCTCTTAAATTAATACACATACTTTTTTCTTTTTATTAATGTTAACATAGCATTTATTTCCTCATTCTTTTACTTTTAGCCCATTTATGTTTTTATTTTTCCACTATAGACAACATATTGCTGAATATTTTACCTACTCTTCTAGTTTCTTTTAAATGATACATTTATATCATTCAGATTTAAATTTCCTATGCTACAGTTGATTTAATATTTATCATTTTTGTGATGGCTCCTTATCCTTTACATTTGCTGTTTACTTTTCTTTCTTTACTGATTTTAAATGTGCATCTTACAGGATTGTATTTTAATCATGCCAACTATACTTATTTTAATCAATTTTATCTATTTACCTATAGTTTGTAATATATATGTACTACAGGTTAAAGTCCACTTGCAAATACTACTTTAGCTTTGAGGGTAATACAGGCATCTAATAAGAGTATTTCCTACTTCTCCTTCCCATCTCTTGTAGGATTGTATTCATTAATTTCAGTTTTTATATAATTACCCAATATATTTTTCTTAGATTTTTATTTCAGTGACTAAAATATCCAGCAAAACAATTTAGATGAGAAAAACTTCAGGTTCATGTCTACAGAGGTGTGAGTCTACCATCAGCCAACTCTCCTGATCTGGGTCTGGGGTGAGGCAGGACATCATGGAAGGGAGTATGGTAGAGGAATGCTGCTGAACTCATGCCATACAGGAAGCAGAGAGAGGGGAATTGACCAGGAAGAAGACAAACCCTTCCTGGGCATGCCATCACTGACCCATACCCTCCAGCTAGGTTCTACCTCCTGATAGTCCAGTCAGCTCTCAAAGCATTCCTCCAACAAACGAATAAATCACTGATGAGCTCGGAGCAATCATGAGTCAATTATTGCCTAAAAGCCCCAGCACTGAGCTTTACTGCACTGGGACCATGCTTTCAACACTTGAGCTTCTTAGAATGATTCCACATCCAAATCTTAACAATACTGCTGCTATTGTTTTGAAATAGCAATAGTTCTCAGTTAGAAAAATAAATTTTATTTTACCTTTATTTCCTCATTGTTGTTCTTTCTTTAATAGATCAATATCACTTTTATTCTCCGTAATTTTTTTTATTTTCTCAACAATTTTTGCACAAATATAAATTTGAGAATTTAAATGAGTACTTAATTTGATATTTTATTGCTCGTTGTTTTTTAAAGATAATTCTACTGGATATGGAACTGTAGGTTGGTGAATTTTCCTTTCAATTCTTTGAGTATTTTGCTCAACTCTTTTCTCACTTTGAAGGTTGTCAAAAGAAGTCTGATATAATTCAGGTCTTTGTTCCTCTCTATATAAGGAGTTTCTTTCTCTCTGTCTCTCACACACACACACACACACACACACACACACACACACACACACACACACCTCTTTGAATTTTTATCTTTTTTCTGAAATTTGAACATGGCATAATTAGGTGTAGATTGTAGTACTGTGGGTTTCATCCATGGTTTGGTGTATGGCTTTACTTTAAAAAAAAATTCTATCCATTATTAGTTTATTTCTTTGGTTTATTTCCTTCTTCTTCTCCTTCTTCTCTGTTACTCCCTTTAGGTTCCCTTTTGTAACTGTTCCACAGTTTTTGGACAGTCTGTTTTAATTTTCTGTTGTTGCCATTGCTATCTTGTATGTATTTGTCTTTGTTTCAGTCTCCCTTTGAGTCTTCATTTCTGTTGCAGGTCATTTTTTTTTGTTTGTTTGTTTGCTTCTTATATCATTTTATTTTAATTTTTCTTGAAATTTCTATCTTTCTGCATATAATGCCCATTATATCTATTTTTCTGTTAAAATCATTAATAGATTAATCTTAGTCATTTATACTCCCAGTTTGATGATACCAAAATCTTAATTATATTTGAGTCTGGGCCTGATGCTTCCTTTGTCTCTGTAGACTATGTATATTCTGTGTTTCAACATATCAACATATCATATTATTTTTTTTTTGGTTAAGAGCTGGTCATAATGTGTCTGATAAGGAAAACTGAATTTAAATAGTCATTTAATGAGGGATTTTATTTTTATCTGTCTAGAAGTTGGGTTGTACTTAAATTTTGCTGTAGCTACATGTGTCTGAGGCTTGTTTTTTCTAGTGTGAACCTTTTTCCTCCTTTATTTTCATTGAATGTCTCTAAAAATTGGCTAATCTCACTTACTGCTCTCCTGGGTTCATTGATTTTCTTGCAAGTGACATAATTTGCAAGAAAATGTGTTGCTGAGTAAAATTCTATTGTGTATATATCCCATAATTTTGTAATCCATTCATTTGTTGATGGACACCTAGGTTGGTTCTATTGGCTATTATGATGATGCTGCTACAAACATAGGTATGCATGCATTACTACAATATTCTGATTTCACTCCCTTTGGAAATATACCTGAGAGTGGTATAGCTGGATCATATGGTAGATCCAATTTCCAGTCATTTGAGGAATCTCCACACTACTCCCCCCGTGGTGGCTGCACTAATCTGCAATCCTACCAACAGTGCCATGCTTTGTGTCATATGCAGAAGCTGGGGAGTAATCAGGATACAAGAAAGATTTTAGCAATGGAGGAGAAACCCCACTTGAGTGAGGGAGGTGATCTAGGGGAGGAGAAAAAAGGAGAATTAATTAAGGAAACACTTCCACTGACATTATACACATATGCGAGAATAGTAATGCCAACCTCAGTTTTCAGGCTTGCCAGCATGTTGGCAAAGGCTTGGAGCCCCAGCTACTCTTGAGGGTGAAGCTGAATCTTGAGTCCACGTATTCAAGGTCAGCCTGAGCAACATAGTAAAAACTTATCTCAAAAAAACTTAATTCGCCTAAAGATTTTGTTATAACTAAATGAATGGACTAAGATATTAAATACCACTTTTTAAATTAACGTGTTACATTTTTCAGATCGTAACAGCTTTTTTTCTTCTTGTCTTTTTCGAAGGGTGCTAGTAACTAAGCTTATCAGGATTATCCTCACTTGTGATATTTTTTACTTTATGGTGTTATGAAGACAATAAGCAGTCTGTAGATACATGACTTTAATTTTTGAATGTTGACTTTTTCTTGGGCCAGTCATACATGGTAGTCCCTCAAGATGTTTGGCAGCGCAGGAAGCCACAGCATCTATTCAGCACTGCATCATGAGAGTAAAGAATCATACTCTGCAGTGTACTTTGTTGCTCAGCTATGGGTTTGCTATGCTAGCTGTATAAAATGCATTTTGAGCTTAAAATGATTTCAACTTATAACAGATTTATCAGGATATAACACCATTGTACGCCAAGGAACATATGCATAGTAAAAAATTTGGGACTTTTGAGTTAGGTAATGTTCCTATTTTATATTGTTTGTTACTCCGGTTTGGTAATTTGGCATGTTATTTTTTTCTGTGGCTCATTTTTTTCCCTCTATTTTTGTATTGGAATCTATCATCTACTTTACATGATTGTCCTAAGCAATAAATGAAACATTATAAGAAAGTAAACATTAAGTGAATGCTTACTTTCTGTTACTTTTTTTAAAAAGGTAAGGAAATTCAAAGCACTGTTTATATATATATATATATTTTTCTTTTTATTTTGTTTCTGCTTTAGTGAAAATAATTCTGAAGCACTATGTAGTTTTTCATGTTTTTTTTGTATTTGAAACAATAATCATAGAAAATAATATAATTTTAGTATAACAAATAATATTTATTTTGTGAGAAAAATTGCTGGTATGTTTAGATTATTATGATATGGTACACATACAGTAAACATTTCAATTTATTGGAGCTATTATTATAACTTTTTCATTTAAATTGTATACAGATATATACATATTTAATGTGTTTCCCTATATGTGAACTGTGTTCAAAATAACATATTAAGTAAAATTTTGAGTACATTTTTGTTCCACATGTAAAATAATGAGGTATTTGAGGGCAGTTATGGTTCAAATAATACAGCATAATTGAATATGACTGAGTTTCATATACATGACCCAAGAGAATAGTTCTCTTGTAACAACCACTCAAGCAGGATCTAATAAGCTCTGCTTCCACAGGCCAAGTGACTTTGAGAACACACAAAAAGTGAAATGACCATAAATTATTTTGCCAGAAATGTTTCATTATCCTCATGGAATGAAATTTGTAATGAATGCAATACTCAGAGCTCTGCATGTTCTTCTTCATCATTAATATGAATGAGACAAGATGAACAGCAAATTTATCTTAGAAATACTGGGGTCACTAAAATTATTTCTGAAACATCATACAGGTACACATTGTACAGTTTTGATTTAGTAATTTTTGAAACTTGATACCTATTATCTGAACATTATGATTTATTTTCCACTTAATTTTCTATTACTGATTATTATATTTATCATATATCATTTTAGAAACCTAAAAACTAACTACCCATTCAATTCCTGAAGCATATTTCAGTCACAACTTATTCCTTATTTTGTAGAAAGTATTTCTATTTTGTAAAATAAAAAAGTCCCTATTTTAGAGAACATATATTTTAACCACACAAATGCTATTGATCAAATCTATTTGGTTTAGAATTCATATACTCATTATGTCATATTCTCTCTGTCTCTCTCTCTCTCTCTCTCTCTCTCTCTCTCTCTCTCTCTCTCTCTCTGCCTTCTATCTTTAATTCATTCCTTCTTTATCAATTTAATTTAATATGCACTTATTAATTCATAATCTATTCCGCCTATCCTACATAATTTCCCAATTGCATTTACCCTTGACTAAGAGAATGATAGCTGGTAGCAATAATTAGTAATTACTTTTGTAGAGTATTTTGATATATGGTTTGCTCTTAAGCTATCACTTTTACTTGAAGGTATTAATAATAAAGAAAAGACAATAAGAGAACATAATTAGAACATTCAAGAAATCTAGTACAGCATTAAGAGACCAAGCCTAAGGTGACTGTCACTGAGAAGAGTTTGGAGGTACAAACCAAGGACATAAAGTTTGGGTGAAGAACTCTCAGAGAATTTTTCAAGCCTCAGAAATGAGATTGACGTCTACATACAAGAGGTAATCAGAAATTCAAATAGATAAGATAAAAAAACTCTTAATAACACATTATAAATAAAATGGTTAGTAAACTAGAAAATCTAAAAGAGATTTACAAATTACTAGACAAATATAACTTAAAATTGAACCAAGAGGATAGAGAAAACCTAGTGATCAATAACAAGCAACAATATTGAAACAGAGATAAAATGCTTTCCAATAAAGAAAAACTCACAATCAATTGCATTTCCAGATACATTCTACCAGACATTTGAAGAGAAACTAAGGCCAATACCTTAGCTCATATTAATAAATATAAATTAAGACTAATGATAATTATTTGTGTTGATATTCTATAGTCATGAAGGAAAAGATCCTTGAAGATTGGTGTTTCTTTCACAAAACTATTAAAATCAAGTCAATGAAATGAATCTATTGAATGGATTCCACATGTTTTTAAGACACAGATAAGACCCACTTTGGACCTACTCTATGTGATTGAATCTACACAATATATCCGTTAACTATAAAAACAAAAATTTACTTAAATATGTATAACAATCTTAGATCCTATATCTTACTGTATCCAAGCAATTCTCTCAGATAAATTTTCTGAGAAATATAGACATTGAAGGTCTATGGAAGATATACTGTTAATAATAAAAGATAAAAATATAAGCTCTAGGAAAATATTTGGAGACAATAAACTAATCCTCCATCAAGAGAGTAGCACATTTTCCTCATGTCTTTCATTTATCTATTGTGTGCAAAAATATATGTTTTGGGAATAGAAGATTATCTTCAAGTAGAAAAATCCCAAAAAAACAAAAAGAATTTGTACAAGAAGAAATATTAGTAAGAGGTTGCCATTGAGTGAGTTCTAACTTTTACCTGTGTACTTGAGATCAGCAATGGCCTCATTCAACACACATTTTAATGCTTTCTGGCTGTTTCTGTGTGCTACAGAAAACCGATCAATTATAGATAGAATAATAGAAGTTACTGGTTTAGCTTCCCTGAGGAGATTGTTGAAGGGACAGTTTTATTATCTGCAAGTTGTTGCTTATCCCTTGTAAGCTTGCTTTACAGATGGATACACTTGATACCACAAGGATGTTACGAGTATTGATCTTGGTAGTTTTAAACTCTAGGGTTTGGCATAGATTCACAATGTCTGAACCAACTAGTGACAGTGACATTTCAGTACAACAATTTATCGTGATCATATAGTAAGCCCTCCTTTCCTGTTTCTGTTCTCTACTTTAGACAATAGACATCACAAAACAGGAGGCGTGTGTGTGTGTGTGCGCATGTGCACTTCTCGAACAGGGATGCAGAGTAAGAGATTACTACAAGGAAGTAGAAAAAAAGATATAGAAATAAACTAAGATTATCTTCATTAAAACTAGTTAAAATAGCAATGTCTGGTTAAATATCATTGATAAGATTACAAAATTGATTAAAGTTTTTTCATAACTTATTATTTTTGTATAAACATTTATTAGTGCATTGTAGTCTCACATCATAATTTAGTGCAGTGATAGTGACATACATGCACACAGCACTTAGTGAGCTCCCCTCAAGAGCCCTACTCAGTCCCTGTCCTTCCCCACACATGATATTGAAATTAGCTTTGGTATTCTCATATATATACACAACATCAATGGAAGTGCCTCCTTTATTAATTCCCACTCCTCCCATCAACACATTTCCCTGAACCACCTTCCTTGGTCAACTGGAGTTTCTCCACCATTATCTAAAGTCCCTCTTGTATCCCAATTAATATTCAGCTTCTACATAGGAGAGAAAAATATGTCCTTTTACTTTCTGTGACTGGCTAATCACACCTAACATAATATTCTTCAGGTCTATTTATTTTCCAGTAAATGACATAATTGTGTTCTTCTTTATTGCTGAGTAGAAACCCATTGTGTGTATATACCATAATTTTGTAATCCATTCATCTGTTGATGGACACTTAAGTTGGTTCCATGATTTGACTATTGTGAATTGTGCTGTCATAAGCATGAATATGGATGTATCACTACAATATTCTGGCTTCAGTGTTTTTGGAATGATACCCAGGAATGGGATAGCTGGATTACATAGTGGATCCATTCCAAGTTTTTTGAGGAATCTCCACACTGCTCTCCACAGTGGCTGTACTGATTTGCAATCCTACGAACAATGTAGAATAGTTTCTATATCTCACATTCTAGCCAGCATTTATTGTTGTTTGACCTCTTAATGATTGACATTCTGATTGGGGTTAGATATAAACTCAGTATAGGTTTAATTTGTATCACTCTAATTATTAATGATGTTGAATATTTTTCATATATTTATTGGCGATTTGTATTTATTTTTATGAAGTGTCTTTATGTTGTTTTCCCTTTTTTTTTTGCTTGGATTGTTTTTATAGTGATAAGTTCTGAGTTCTTTAGATATTCTAGATATTAGTTCTCTATCAGAGATGTAGCTGGCAAAGATCTTGACCCAAGACTCTCTAGATTCTTCATTGTTTCCATTATTGCACAAAAACTCTGAAATTTAATGTAATACCACTTATTAAAAATTCAGTCCTTAAATTAATTTGAGCAACAACATCAACAAAACAGAATAGCCAAAGTAGTTCTCACCAACAAGAACCATGCAATAGCATCAAAATACCTGCCTTCAGACTATACTACGAAGCCACAGTAATAAAAATAGCATAGTACTGGTACAAAAAGAGACACATAGACTAAGGGAGGATAAAAGAAGACTCAGAAACAAACCTGCACACTTACAGCCTTTTGATTTTTGACAAAGAAAAAAAGATAGCCTCTGGAAAAATAAAAGATACCCTGGAAAAAAAATAGCCTCTTCAACAAAAGGTGTTGGTAAAAGTGGTTAACAATAGGCAGAAAAATTTAAATAAACCCCACTTTCTCACCCCGCACAAGAGTTAATTCAAGATGGATTAAAAACCTGGAAATTAGACGAGAGACCTTGCATATACTTGAACAGGGCAACGGTCCAACACTTCAACACATAGTCACAAGTAAAAACTTTCTCAATAAGACCCCAAAGGCACAATAAATTAAAAGGAGGATCAATATGTGAAATTGCATTAAACTGAAGAGCTTCTGTACAGCAAAGGAAACTATCAAGAACTTCAACAGAGAGCTGACAGAATGGGAGAAGATTTTTGCCAGCTACTCCTCTAATAGAAGACTAATATCTAGAATATACAAAGAACTCAAGAAACTCAATGCTAAGAAAACAAATAACCCAATCAAAAAAGGCAAATGATCTAGACAATCCACAAAAGAAGAAATGCAAAGGGCCAATAAATTGATAAAAAAATGTTTAACATCATTAGCAGTCAAAGAGATGCAAATCAAAACTACCATGAGATTTCACCTAACCCCAATTAGAATGGCAATCTTTAAAAATACAAACAATAACAAATGCTGGCAAGGACGTAGAGAAGTGAGAACTCTATTACATTGTTGGTGTATTGCAAATTAGTGTAACCACTTTGAAAAACAGTATGGAGGATCCTCAGAATAATGGGAATGAATCTACCATGATCCAGCAATACCACTTCTGGTTATCTATCCAAAAGAATAGAAACCTAAAGCCATATATATGCAGACTAACGCATGCATATCTATGTTTAGAGATATACAATTCACAATTGCCAAACTATGGAACCAGTCAAGATGTCCATCAACAGGTGAATGGATTACAAACTATGGGATATGAACACAATGGAATTTTACTCAGTCATAAAGAATAATATCATGTCATTTGCAGGGAAATGATGGAAGTAGAAAACATTATGTTATGTGAAATTAGTCAGTCACAAAAAGTAAAAAATCAGATGCTCTCTCTAATTTGTGAAAGCAAAAGGGAAAATAGAAAAGACTACAGAAAAAGAAAGAGAAACCTAAGATGAGTAAAGAAGGTAACTTAACTGAAGGTGGTGGAAAGGGGAGAGGGAAACACCCTAATGCTCATGATGTACGTTCACAAACATATCGAAGTCAATCACTAAACCGAATATGAGAAGGAGGGATGAGGATGGGGTGGGAATTGGGGAAGGATTAACTGAGTCCTGTGTGCATGGATATCTCTACCAGCTTGTACCTCACAAAGATGTATGATTACAATGCATCAATAAATTTAAAAAAAAAGAAAAGTGAAAAGAAAAAACTGTGGGATGCTTTATGAATTCGCGTGTCATACTTGCACAGAGGCCATCTGATTCTGCTCTGTATCATTCTAATTTTAGCATATGTGTGCTGTCCAAGTGAGCACTAGATGAAAGTTTATGATTAAATATAACTGAAAATTTGTATTTGCTTATTTGACTAATAAAGTGGTGTTGAATGTTTAAAGTTTGAATAGCAAAATAGTAATGTTAACCTCAATTATTAATTATCTCTAAATTATTACCAATTTTTATGATATTTAAGAAACTGACCCTGAGGGACTTCCATGCCCTATGAAGCTTTTGCTCAAAGAAAATGCAAATATTTTATTAATTCCTAGATATTTTATTTTTTGCCATGTTTTCTTTGTACTATTTATTGTAAAATATAAAGCCAGACAACCAACAAAATGTGAGTATTAGAAGATTTTAAGCTTGGATATAAAGCAGGCACATAGTTTAGTATTGTCAGGGACTTGGGAAAAGAGTATTAGAATTAGAAAAAAATGTTTGGCTGATGAAGTTATAACGAGTCAGTAAAGGATGAAAATATAGCAGAAATTATTGGTATAATTTTGCAGATTTGTCCAGAAACACATAACAGTTCAAAAGCAAAAGAAGGAAGAGATTATGAAGTTTAACTTGGTTCAGAATCAGAAGGGCAGGCAGAATAAAAGGGAAAAAAAGAAATAAAAAAAGGTGGAAACTTGTATTCTTTGCAAAGCTGAAACCAAGATTTTCTTAACTATGCTACTTTTGAGATGAAATATTTACTACATATATTTACTTCTCCTCTGAAATACCACATGGTTAATCATGATATCAGGTTGGGAGAGCAAAACTTAGCAGAGGATAACTCTCTAAAAACTGTAGATTTATTTGTGTTTGTAAATTTTGCCCAAGTGGTTTTGAGAAATTTATTTTTTGTGTTTGTAAATTTTGCCCAAGTGGTTTTGAGAAAAATTTGAAGATTTTTTTTTTATGAGAACACTGAAGAACTACTCTTGAAATATTTTGTTCGGAGTAAATCATATTCATTCCAGAAAGACAGCCTAGACTGTAGATATTGACGTGATTTCATTTCCCTTGGATATACCATGTGAGATCCCTGGAGCTCAGATCAAGAAGAATTAGACCTTCAGAGGATTAATGCTGCAATTCAGTTTGTTTGGGATTTAGTTAAAAAGAATATATATGTATGTGCATGTGTATGTGTGTGTATACATATATTAAATATTATGTTATATATTACATATATATTATATATTAAAGTTATTGTCCTTAACTTCTTTGGGTTCCAAATATAACACTAAAATTCTTCAATTTAATAAAATAAAATTTTATTTTATTGAATTTTGTTAAAAAATTATTTATCTCTGAGAGTTTTAGAAAAAAGAGTTAAATGAGATAAACCAGTCTCAGAAAGTCAAGGACATGTTTTCTCTCATACAAAGAAGCAAGAGAGAAAATTGAAAATGAAAGGGACTTCAGATAAATGAGAATAGAGACCAGTAGAATAGTAGAAGGGGACTAGGGGATGGAAGTAGAGCAGGGAAAAAGAAGCAAACAATTCAAATAATGCTATGTGTATATATTAAGGTATCCAATCAATCTCACTAACATGTATGGGAGGGAAAAGGAGGAATGAAATACACTAAGTGATGTGTGCGTATATATTTGCAGCACTTTGAATATCACTATGATATATAATTATTAGCACTGATAAAAGTTTTAAAAAGAGTTTTAGACAAGTTTAAATTTAATCATTCAAATATATGTTTTTTAATCTATACATGTATAATACATATATACACACACACACACACACACAAGCACAAACATACACATCTGAAATTGCTCTTTGTTGGGCTTGCCGATTTTACTTATTTTTTGTTTTTTACATTATAACATGACCAATTTTGTGCAATTTAAGGTTTTTTTTGTTTTGTTTTGTTTTTGCAGTGCTGGCGATCAAACCCAGGTATCAAACCTCATACACCTACAATTGAGCTATATCCCAGCCAACAAATTTAACTGAGTTAGTGTTTAGAGTGTGAGTTTCCTTGGTGGAGGACTTGGGTCTGGAGAGTAGTTATGCATTTTCTTTTCTGGGAACTCAGGTAATGTCAACATTCGGGGACTGATATTTATAATAGTTTTTAAGTTAAACACTGTATTATTCAGCTTTTTGGCACTGTAACAAAATAGCTAAGGGAGAAAAATGAAAAGAGATTTATTTAGCTCACAGTTTTGGAGGTTTAGCAGCATGTCACCTGTAACAGCTTAGTCTAGTGAGGGTCCTCTTGGCTGGATCACATCATGGTTGATGGCAATGGCTTGATAGTATATGATCAAATGATCACATCACCAGAATGAAAACAAGAAAGCTGGCTTTTTTCCAGCCTCAGCCTTTTATAATAACTTCATTGTACAATCTCAGAAGGAGCTGCATAAGAACTGCAATAATCTTTTCTAAGGAAAGAGGCCCCAAATTACCTAAGAACTTCCCATGAGACCCTAGTTCCCATTACCTCCCAATGCTGCCATCCTGTCAACCAACTTCCCAATATGACTATTTTTGGAGGGACACATTTAAAACACATCCAAACCATAGCAGCCGTTAGGTACCATATAAATTGCAGTCTCACAGCCATGGTGTGATACAGCTTATGGTTGCAAATTTTCTAGAGATATTTTTTTTCCAACCAAGAGAAAGGTAAAGAAGTGCTCTTTTTGTTATCTTCATTTGCATAAAGGTATTTTTTTTTTAGCTGTCTGTTTTCTAGTTTACCTTTCTATTAATTATGGAGTCCTTTGAGGATTCCTGCTTTGCATGAGGGTCAAAGTTCAATTCCTGTCTTCCACATACTCAGGGCTAATATTCTGCCAATGTGGTATAGGCATTAATTTGCAGACCCTTTGAATACTAGAGTGCTTTGTACTTTTACAGTAGCCTACGCATCCTTCAATTATGTGCTGAATTAACTAGTTTATGTTATTCTGTGCAGCAAACATAACGAGTTTTGATCTAATTTAATTGTATTTGAAGCTAGGCATTTAAAGAATTGTTATAAAGGTATACCATATTGCTAGGCATTTGCAGTGGGAAGAGTTTCTAGCTACACAGTAACAACTTGCTAAGACCAAAAGATTTTGTTTTTGTGTCTATAGTGACAGGAATGGAACTCAGGGCCTTTAACATCCTTGTCCACCACTGGACTACACCCTCAGCCTCTCAGAGGTTTTCTTTGAGTCTCATTAAATATTTAAACCTTTAAAATAATTTCTTCTACTTTAACTAGTCCCTGCAAGTGGAATACTTTCCTGTAATAATTTTGGTAATTGATACTTTATAAGAAATATTCTAACTATTTTAGATTTCCAAATTTCTTGTTATAGAGTTATGTTATTAAATACTAAGCAAGACAAGTTTATTGTCTACCTACCACATTCTAGGCACTGTTTGATGTACCAAAGATAAGAAAAAAAATCAACTAGTCTTTACTCTAATTCAGTTTACATTCTAGTGGACAATTCAAAATGCAAACAAAAAAATAAATGAGTCATTTTTTAAATCATTAAAAATATTTTTTTCTCATCTCTTAAAGCTAGAAATAGTTTCTATAAAGCTCAATAGCACAGGAGTTGGAAGTGAGGCAGTTATCATCTTCCTACCTTCCTGACTTGTTTAGTTGGTCTAATGGAGTCAAAATTCCATTACATAATATCAGGTCTCTTTTGTGTTGTTTTGTATCCCTTGCTTTCTCTTTCCTTCTACTTTCCTAATGTCTCTTTGCTCATTTGTACTAATCATATGCTCTTTACCTCCTTCCTTTCCCTTATTAACAGTGAAAGAATTAATTTGTTATTCTTTACAATCTGTGACTCCTGTGTCTTAATATGAAAACAAGACACCAACTATTTCCCTCACTAAGTCTGTAGGCTTCTTATCACAATAAGGTTTATCCTTGAAAATGTGCTTTTTTAAATCTCACTTCTTATTTTTACATAAACCAATTTAAATCTCTTCTTTCTCTTCTTCATTATTTTATACCATACTTTTTTTCCTGCTTCTTGCATACCCTCTCTTTGAGCATTATCTTTTTTTATATATTTTTATTTGTGTATTATAGTCTCACATCAGAATATACTTCACAGTGATAATTGACATGCATGCACACAGCCCTTGGTGAGCTTTTCCCTGGCTCCCTCTCCACTCCTCCCTTTTTTTATACCGGATATTGAGATTGCCATTGATATTCTCACATATGTTCACAATGTCAATGGAAATGTTTCCTTCATTGATCCTCCATTCCCCTCCCCCCACCCTGCCTTTCCCTAGACCACCTCCCTGGCTCCACTGGAGTTTCTCTTTCATTTTCTGAGTCCCACTGGTATCCAATTACTCTCTAGCTTTTGTATATGAGAGAAAACATATGCCCCTTCACTTTCTGTGACTGACTAATTTCACTTAACATAATGTTCTCCAGGTCCTTCCATTTTCCTGCAAATGTCATAAGAGAGACACTATGAAATGGGAGAAGATCTTTGCTAATTATTCTACCAATAGAGGAGTAATATCTAGAATATACAAAGTACTTAAAGACTTAACACTAAAATAACAAATAACTCAATCAATAAATGAGCAAGTGACCTAAATAGACATTTCACAGAAGAAATATGAATGGCCAATAAATATATGAAAAAAAATTCAACATCATCAGCAATCAGGGATATGCGAATCAAAACTACACCCAGATTACATCTAATCCCAATTAGAATGACAATCATCAAGAAGTTAAACAACAATAAATACTGACTAGGATGTGGGGAAATAGGAACTCTTCTACACTATTGGTGGGATTGCAAATTAGTACAGCTGTTATACAGACCAGTGTGGAGATTCATCAGAAAATTGAGAATGGATACACCATATGATCCAGTCATATCATTCCTGGATATCTTTCAAAGGCATTGAAATCAGAATATTATAGTAATATATAAATATCCATGTTTATAGCAGCACAATTCACAATAGTCAAATTATGGAACCAACTTCGGTTCCAATCTATCCACCAACAGATGAATGGATTACAAAAGTAAGTGATATACACACAATGAAATTTTTTTCAGCAATAAAGAACAAAATTACATACTTATCTCCGAATCTATATTTTTCTAAGATAGTTACTTTCAGCTCCAATATCAGTATTTATTACTTGTATTATACATTCCTATAGAGCCTGTCACTAATATTTTAGATAAAATAATAGATTCTACTTTAAGATTCCTACTTGGAACTTACACAATTTAGGGGCTTATCATTATCCTTGAGGATTTTATAATAGTTATATAGATTGGTATCAGCATTCATTCCTTATAACTGGTCCCCTCATATTTAATTTAAAAATAGAAATTATTAAAATAGTTGGTCATTAGTATAGAGACAATTTAATCACAGTATTGTTTAGGTAAATATCAAGAATAAGAAATAAAGATAATTTAAATAAGGATTAGAAACACAGAAATGAGAATATTGTAAGCAAAGAGTCATTAACCTGAGAACTTTAAATAAATGTTGTTTCCAGTGGTATGAAGGGAATATTATTAAGAAAATTCTTTCTAAATTGTTTTATAAATTCTGAAGTAATATAAAATTGTATTTTAATTCACTTCTTTTACCTTTTAATTTGCTTTTATATCTTCTTTATTTTTTATTTTAATTTCTATTATTTAATTAATTATATTTCCAAAGGAAAACAGCAATAGCAATGTTTAATTATCACTATTAATACATGTGTAAATTCATTAGTTTAATATTACTAAATATTATACTTCAAACATAACTATTATAACATTAAATAGAAATATAAACACAAAATATAAACTCAACTTACATTAAGCCTTGTAAATTATCAGCAACACAATATGTAAAATGTGAAGCCCATGAAAGAATTTAATCAGTCATAAAATCTAATATAGAATTTTATGTAATTTTATTGTGATCCTTGAATATAAATTTGTCATTTCTATCTTACTCAGATCTGAGTAATATTTTTACTAATTTTCCAGCTGACAAAAAATTCTTTTCCACTGTACATGTTTAATGAAGAAGAATTATAATCTAATTCCAAATACACTACCTTGAATCTTTCATTTGCAAACAATCTCATCTTTTACTTGAGACATTTGAGATCTCCAGATTCATTACATAAGTTACCACTGGTAGGCCTCTAATCTGTGATCCTCCTAACAGAGATCCTCCTGTCTGATCCATCCAAGTTCTGAAATTATAGGTGTGCACTACCACACCCAGCATGATTTTAATGTATACTTTTTGAGTGGGAAATTTTATATTTCATATATCTTAATAAATATAATTAGTAAAATTTTGTATTAAAAATATAGGTGATAAACTTTGGTACAAACTGCTGCATGGGATTTTAAAAATCTAGTATTACAGTCATTATCAGAATTTTTATTTTTATGTTTATTTAATTTACTTTATATTGAATAATTTTGCCAAAGAACATGGTGAAGGAGATCATGTATGATCTCTGGGGACTTTATAAAAGAGGAGAAACCAGCTAAGAGTTCATTTAGAAAGGGAATGCTAAATATAGACATAATTAATCCTTACTGAAATATACATTGACAAAGTGACTCTGATCTATCTATCTATCTATCATCTATCTATCTATCTATCTATCTATCTATCTATCTATCTATCTATCTATCATCTATCTATCATCCATCTATCATCATCATCATCATCATCATCATCATCTATCATCTCTATCATCTATCTGCATCAATTTTTCTCAGTCTGAATGTAAAACATGGGGAGCCCAGATTTATTTTATTTCTATAATTTGGTTTTTGTTTAACTACATATGGCAACACTGTCATTTAATCATTAGTGGTAAACCTTCAGATATATGCTCATTTATTCTCCATATCCAATACTATCCATACCCTCCTGGAGATAGTTACACTCAAGCACCAATTAAAGCCACATAACAACAAATTGATCAAGAAACATGTTATGGTCTGTTCTACCCATACTTACTGCCCTTTTGTCCTTACGTATCCTTTAGCAAAGGTTCGCATTGTGACACATTTCTGGAGACTGAGGCAGATGGGGACATCCTATTGTTCTCACTTGAGTGTTTTAATAGAAACTCAACTCATGCCACTATTTTTTTTTAGTTACTAATCTGACTTTGTCAACCCAACCTACAAAAATGGCATTGTAAATTAAATGAACAGATAATACTGGTAGATATATTGGAGGCAGAAAGAAAAGTGTGTGGTTACTAATGAGGTTTCAGGGTTAATGGATACATGCCAAACTAGAGAGCAAAACGTCAAAGGCACAAATGATTAAAATTTTCCATTTGAGAAAAAAATGGTTAAATTATGATTCTAGAAATTAAAGTTAAATATATAGAAGCATGAACAATTTCAGAGAATATAATAAGTTATAATTTAAAATTGAATTAACTACAGAAATTTTAGAATAATGAATCTAATAGGTAATTTGATATTTGGTCTAGATTTGCAGGGAAGATTTGCATTAGGAATATAGATCTAGAATTTATGGCAAGTAAAGGCATACAACTCTGATGGCTCTCATACAATTCCTGGTAAATGTGAGGTGACATGAGGAGAGAGATTGTCTGACAGAAGTGCAGAAATACATTTGGAATGTAAGAAAGAACATGAGCCAGCAATGACAACTGAGTAGGAATGGTCAAGATAATGAGTGTAATGGATAAGAAGAGAACCAAGGGCTCCTAGGCAGAAGGGAATGATGAAGATAATGAATGGCCTCCACTGAAAATAAAGGAACAGAAATAACTGGTGACCTTAGTAATAACATCATATAAGAAATAAGGAAGCCGGGCGTGGTGGCGCACGCTTGTAATCCCAGCATTCGGGAGGCTGAGACCGGAGGATCCGGGTTCACGGCCAGCCTCAGCTACCTAGTGAGGCACTCCGCAACTTAGTGAGACTCGGTTTCAAAATAAAGAATAAAAAATAGGGCTGGGGGTGTAGCTTAGAGGTAGAATGCCCCTGAGTTCAATCCCCAGTACTGCAAAAAAAAAAAAAAAAAAAGAAAGAAAAAAGAAAGAAAGAAAAAAAAAGAAATAAGGGCAGAAAAGAGACTGCCAAGCATTGTAGGGTAATTGGGGAGTAAAAATTGAAAATAATTGAAGATGGAAATACTTTTCAAATATTGGTTGTTAAGAATGTTGGATGTAGGAAAAGGTGTGGAAACAAAGCAAGGATTTAGTATTATAAGTGTTCATTTGTTTTTAATTGGTAACAGGAATATATTTAAATAGATATGATAGAAGCGGGAAAAAGAGAAGAGATTGAGTTAAAAGTTAACAATTGTTAGAATATGATCTCAGAATAGGTGAGAAGTTAAGCTACCAAGAACAGCAAGGTTAAGGACCTAAAGTTTGGATAAGAAAAGACTCACATTTTCTCTACTAAAGGGGATGAGAAATGAAATAAATATGGGTGTGTTATAGGGATGTTTGTAGATTTGTGTGAAGTACTTTCTGTCCATAGCTTCTATTTTATCTCAAAAGAAGGAAGAAATGTTTGTCACCCTTAACTAAACTTGCTCCTTTTCTCTTTTACATTTTTTTGTATTCTGTATTTAACATTATCACACTTTCCACTGTGTACTAGACATATTTTATGTTCTATCTCACTTGATAAATAATAAGGCCTTTTATTCATACTTGTAGTTCGAGTGCCCAACAGATTGTCTTGTGTTGTTTGCTTACCGCTGGATAGAAATTGACAACCTGAAAGAAAATAGTTCTGAGATTTTATCAAGAGAGGTCATGTCAAGGAATATTCATCCAGATCTCTGCTGGATTGCAAAGGGAAAATACAGAGTGGATTTGTGTGATGGATCACAATGGAAACATTTATTTACAGAACACTAGGCATTTTATTCATTGAAATATATAAAGTTCAAACCTCTGCTTTCTAATACATTGGTCAAAAGAAAAAAAAGATGTCATTGATTGTTCAAAATACAGGTAGTTCAAACTGCAATGTGCTATAAAAGTAAAATACAAGCCAGTTCTTAAAGAATTAGTATAGAAAAAATGTCTGCCATATGTCTGTTTAATGTATTACATTGATTTCAAAATAAATAAAAATAATTACATATAGTGAACGAAACAAGATATATTACTAAAAGTAATTTATCAAATTATTTTAACTACCTTTCATGTATCTACAAGAAAATTAAAAATTAAAAATGTGATTCTTATTTATAGCTTATATTCCTATTAGTGTTGATATGGGAAAATAATGCTGAGCTAAATGTACAGTTCTATTGAATTTTACTTAGTATTATCTTTTCAATAATGATGTTAATTTTCTGAAACCATTGAATAATCCAGTTTGCTAGGGTTATTATTAAAGTTTCTATATTCTTCATATGACACACTACATTAACATATTCAAAATTTAGAAAACTCGATTAAAATACTTGCCAGAATTTTAATGAGTATCAGACATTTGAACAATTGAAAAATGTGTCTGATAGCTTGATATAATATTTTAAAAATTGTTACCTGTTATGTAAAAGCTTTTGTTCTATATATGTTTATATGATGTGAGCTATATGTTTTCTGCTGTTACTACTGCTATAAAACCTTCAACTATACAATGTAATCAATAATCTGAAACTCACTGTTAATTTTCTTAATATTTCTTTTTTTTTTAATTTATTTATTTATTTTTAATTTTTTAGCATGGAATTTTATACATTTCTTGGGTACAACAGGGTTAATTACACATTTTTGTTGGGTACAAACTAGTACAGGTAAAGACATCCATGCACATATTTCTCATTAACCCTTCCCCAATTCCCACCCACCCTCCCCCTATCTCCTGGTCAGTTTAGTGATTGA
>PVLC010024107.1:0-25019 GCA_004027655.1 Graphiurus murinus
GTCAAATAAGCTAATTGTGAACACAAATTCACATTGTGTTTCAAGATACTATAGATAAATAGCTTTTAACTCAGTGGACTGGCTGTAGTTGAACATCGTATAACAATACCAGTCATTCTTTGTTTCAGAGACTAAGTTAAATGAACTCATTATTTATAGTCTCTTTTGATTCCAGAGAATGAACAATAATATAAAAGTCATTGTAGTTGGTTTCAATTTTTGAGTTAGATATTATAGGGTATCATAAATATTTGTATTCCTTGTAGTCTGTACTCTGAAGTTCAGACAGTTCAATTCGTAGAGCTGTTTGATGCAACTGAGACATAAGAGGCACACTAAATGAAAGTTTACGATAAAAGGGTGAAAGAACTAAGGAAACTCTTAGCAGTTCATATTTCTTGGCTCAGCCTTCCAAAAATTGCTTAGGAAAGTACAGAGAGATAAGTAATTTACTGTGATCATTATCCTTTTCAAAAATCAGCTCATCCAAGCATGGTGGTATACCCCTGATATGATTACTTGAGCACAGGAGTTCAAGACCAGCCTGGGCAATGAAGTGAGACCCTATCTCAAAAAACAAAACATAAAACAGAAATCACTTCTTAAGCACTGGATAACCATTGCCCAAAGGTTTCTAGGCTCAGTTCTACTCTCTTGAAAGAGTAATAATTTAACTTGTAGATTCCCAGAGTTAGCCCAGGAAATATGCTGCCTTGATTGGGGGCATTAGTAGCCTTACATTCAGTTTGGGGGCACTGAATAAAAATAAGGCAAGGTGAAAGTGCTCCAAGGGGTGCTGAGTAATTTTTCTTTTTTTATTGAAAAGGGAGTGATGAGCCAGTTAACGTGGGAATCTATGCTCTAGTTTGATAGAATAAGATGAGAATACCTAGATCAAGGGGGAGTAGTAACATTGACCCTGGTTATGGCATACAGTCAGGTTTGGGTAAGTGCAAGCTTTAGGTATAATGAAAGAGTTAGTACTTGAAATAGATGATGAAAGCCAAGCATGGTGGCCCACACTTGTAATCCCAGTAGTTGGGAGGTTAAGACAGGAGGCTTGCAGGTTTGAGGACAGCCCCAGCAAGTAGTGACACTCTTATCAACCTGGTGAGGCCCTGTTTCAAAATTAAAGTAAAATAGGTCTGAGATTGTAGCTCAGGAGCAGAATGTCCTTGGGTTCAAAAAAGATGATGAAGGGACAGGATAAATAGAAACACTATGCCTAGAATTTCCTAGTAAAGGTGGGAAGAGCAACAGTGAACTTTTCAGTCCAATCTGAATCACAGTTCTGAACATATTTGACCTAGTGGAGTGTGGTTACTATAATTGGCTATGTCTACTTGACTGATAAAGCTGGATTCTGTGTGTCACTCAAAATAAGAGATTTGCCACTCATCTACATGGCAGCAAATGACATGATAGATAACAACAAGTCTCCTCTCAGGGAAGTTATATTCTAAGTGAGTGTGATTAGTGAGATAGTCCAGAATGGAAGCACCATAGTCTTTTATGTTAGGACCTTAAATTGTAGGCGTAAATATTCAGATATTCAAAATAAAGATCACTCTGAAGTTTAAGCCAAAATGAAAGGAAATGAAACACAGGAAGAAAAGAGAAAAATTCAGAGAAGATCCTTTGAGGGTGGATTTCCTTCTACTGGGCAGAAGCAGTAAGTGAATCAGCACCATTCACAGTAATATGAGTGAGGAAATACAACTAAACCAAATGTCTCAATTTGAATTGAATAGGAATTTTCTCAGAACTCTCTACCTCTTTCTTCCTTTCCTCTTCCCTTCCCCAAAGTAAAATGTTCAGGGTTAAAATATGAGGAAATTAAAGTGGTAAAATTAATCATGTTAACCTTTTAAGAATGTTATATTTTGAAATTATATCTCTATTCTAATATGTTACTGGTAAGTGAGGAATTTGTAAGGCATTCATATGAAGTAATACAACTTTGTTTTTGTTCATGCAGACTTTGTGTCACCAAGTTTATTTTAAAAGGGGGAAATGATTTTGTTAACTCTTAGGAGATGCAAAGAATTTCAAAACTAGTTTACAAAGTCATACAGTGTTTGGAAGATAAATAAATATTAACAAACATTTCTTTACAAAAACAGCATTTTATTTGGCTGTCTACACTTGGAGAAAGCATATCAAATTGAAAATTTAATTTGTTTATAACATGTTAGAAATATCTTTCATTCATTGTAGTTTAGTTTTAAATTTAAGCTGAAAATAGACTTTAATGTAAACTTTACAAATTTGAATTTTAAATACTTCAAGGGAGCCGGGCGTGGTGGCGCACGCTTGTAATCCCAGCATTCGGGAGGCTGAGACCGGAGGATCCGGGTTCGCGGCCAGCCTCAGCTACCTAGTGAGGCACTCCGCAACTTAGTGAGACTTGGTCTCAAAATAAAGAATAAAAAATAGGGCTGAGGGTATAGCTCGGAGGTAGAACGCCCCTGAATTCACTCCCCAGTACCGCGAAAAAAAAAAAAAATACTTCAAGGTTTTAAAAAAGTTTATATTTTGTCAAATATATGGTTTTTAACTTATAGTCAGCCCAGGCCACTTTTCATCTTGTAATTTTAAGGCAGGCTGTTTTTAAACTACTTTTCCTATTATGGTAGTTAACTTTTGAGGGTTATAACCTCTTTGAAAAAAATCCGTATTTAAGCAATATTTGGATATGATTTATAGGGATTTGCCACTCTCTCTCTGACTGATAAACCTCAAGTATTCATGGACTTAAGAATTCCTGTTCTAATTTCTTTTGAAATTTTCATTATTTTAAAGTCTAGGTCTTATTTGACCTGCAAACTATCCTACTATTTTATGAAACATATTTTTGTTGCCAGACTTCACGCTCAGTAAATCATACCTGAATTCCATGAAAAAAATTTAGGCTTTCATAGGTCTTCAGCATAGAGTTAAAACAACTCCTAACCAGCTAGTTCTTAATCTTGTTTTTTTTTAAAAAAAACTAATTAAACATGCCATTTGAAAAATAATGAATGAGTATCTAGATTTTCCAATATTCTTATACAACTGTTTAAAAGAACTTCTATATATTGATGTTATAGGTTGGATAAGGTTATATCCCTTATCCAAAATACCTAGGACAAGAATTTTTCAGATTTCAAATTTTTTCAGATTTTGGAATATTTGCATATACATAATGAAACATCTTGGGGATGGGACCCAAGTCTAAACACAAAATTCATTTATATTTTGTACATACCTCATGTACATAGTCTTGCAGTATTTTTAGTGACCTCAGTTTATTACTGCAATCCATCACGTGAACTTGGGTATGGAATTTCCCACTTGTGGCATTCTGTTGGTATTCAAAAAGTTTGGAATTTTGGAGAGTTTTGGATTTCAAAATTCCAGATTAGAGATGCTCACCCTATATTTTCTTAAGACAAATTGTTTTCAAGTAGTGTCTTTTAATAAACTATTATATTTTGAATAATTGATGTAGGGATGAAGACATGCAAAGTTTGGCTAGTTTGATGAGTATGAAGCAGGCTGACATTGGCAATTTAGATGACTTTGAAGAAGACAATGAAGATGATGATGAGAACCGAGTAAACCAAGAGGAAAAAGCTGCAAAAATTACAGGTTCGTTTTAGTAGTATTAAATTAAGTTCTTTCATTTTTTTCTCTGCAGAGTTGAAAAATTCATTGTTATTTCCCAGAAAAAAAAAAATCACTGGAATATCTTTCCCTTTAGCCTTTCTAATATATACCATTTAGCTCTCTGAAAACTTAGCATGCCTACTATAACCTAACAGATTTCAGCAGTTTAAGATCAAGTCCAAGGTAGCTGGGCGTGGTGGTGCACACCTGTAATCCAGTACTTGAGAAGCTGAGACAGGAAGACCTCAAGTTCAAGGCCAGCCTCAGCAACTTAGTGAGGCCCTCAGTAACTTAGTGAGAACTTGTTTCAAAATAAAGAATAAAATAGGGCTGGGGATGTAGCTCAGAGGTAGAATGCCCCTGGGTTCAGTCCCCATTAACACACACACACACACACACACACATACAATCAAGCCCAAGGTTAGTCAAAAAACATAAAAATTCCTAGAATTATAATACTTTAAAGCAACCTAAATATGCTCATATTTCTTTTGTTAATGTGTGGCTGAGATCTCTGTAAGTAAAGATGTGTCTTTAAGTTATGACAGGACAAAATAAGAAGATACATTGGTTAGTGGTGTGTGGTAGCTCATGCCTGTAATCCCAGTACTTCTAAGACTGACACAGGAGGATTGCACATTGCAGGTTTGAGGACAGCCTCAGCAAGTAGTGAGACTCTTTTTCCAAATAAGAAATAAAATCAGGCTGGGGGGAAAAAAAAGATATATTGGTTAGATCTTCTCTTAGCTCATGTTGATTTATCCATATAAATCATGATATTCTGTGTTTTTAATCTAGAAGTTTCTATGCAGCTATCCCTTCTAGCTGATTTGATCAAATTACTAAAATGTTAAGTAGTTAAACCATCCTTTTATTCATTGGTCAATAAATATTTACTGCCGATCTAGCTATCACAGAAAGGAATTGATATTTTACTTTTATTATTGAAGTGAATATCAAGCACTTTCAGTTAATTGATTGCTCTAAATTTTTGGATTGATGTTCCTTGACTTCTATCATCTATTCACTTCTTGGTGATTTTTCCAAATCAGTTGGTTCCTTGGTACATATTCTTGGCTCTTCCTCATCTCCTGCTATTGTATTGAGAATTCCTCATTGATCACATGGATGACTATTTAAATCCTTATCCCAAAATTTTCTTGACTACTTAACTCCAACAAGCTTCACTTTTACTCTACTAGAAATGTACTGTAAGAGACAGATCAAACTTGTGTGCAATGATTGATGCTTTGTCATGTACAAATTTTATAAGTTACTATTTTCTAATTTGTGATTGAAGTTTGGGTTTCTTTTTTTGACCCAAGAGTATTCAGGAGAGTGTGTTTTACCATGTGCTTTATTTATTTTTGCTTAATTTACTTTTAGTTTGATATAATTAAAATAAGATTCAAAAGTCCTTTAAATTTTAAGTTTTAAATTTTAAGTTTTATTGAGGGTTTTTTCTTTGTAATCTACATATATGATGTATTTTTGTAAATTTTCTATAAGCATATTTTTACATATATATTCTATTTGTTGGATTCAGCATTAGATCAAATTTTCCATTTTATTATTTATATTATTTTTTATATAGTTCATCTATAAAAATAGAACTTTAATGCTAATTGTTTAATCTATAAAAATTTAGTCTCATAACTTCACTTTAACTTGTAGCAGTTTATCCCATTTAATATCTCTTGCTTTGAAATTTTTGCTTGACATTGGTATTTGTAACTCAGGCTTTATTTTCTTAGTTTATTTTTCATTTTATTTTAAATGGTCTCTATTATTTTAAGTACTTCTTTTGTAAATGGCTTTTGGTTGATCTAACCTTATAATATTTGCCTTTTAATTGTGTGTGTGCGTGTGTGTGTGAGAGAAGGGGTTGGGGGGTCTAGGGGCTTGAACCCACCTGGCTAATAGCTATATGTCTTGATAATTGACATACTTAATTTCACTTACATTACTTTTTTTATACTTTTATTTTGGTCCTTTTAAATATTTTTTTTCCACTAATCCCTTACATTTTGCCACTTTCCAATTTATTTTTGAATTTTTATTTGTTTTTTTTTTTTTTTGCAGTACTGGGGATCAAACTCAGGGGCATTCTACCTCCAAGCTACACCCCCAGTCTATTTTTTATTCTTTATTTTGAAATAGGGTCTCACTAAGTTACTGAGGACCTCACTAAGTAGCTGAGGCTTGATGGGAACCTGTGATCCTCTTGTCTCGGCCTCTCAAGTAATGGGATTTCAAGCATGCACCACCACGCCCAGAAGACTTTTTTTTTCTTTTATTTAAGCATTTTTAGCAGACTAATGTGGAAATTATATTTTATTTATTTGTTTGTTTATTGTACTCGAGGTTGAACCTAGGGGCATTCTACCTCCAAGCTACACCCCCAGCCCTATTTTATTTTTTATTTAGAAATGGAATCTTGCTAAGTTACTGAAGGCCTTGCTAAATTACTGAGGCTGACCTTGAACCTGCAATCCTCCTGTCTTAGCCTCCCAAGTACTGGGATTACAGGTATGTATCACAACGCCTGGTTAGAATAGTATTTTATAAAATAAGTATGCCAGATATATAAATGAATAAACTCATAATTCTAACATAAAAATTTAAATATAATTTGTTGACTCTTCTCTTGTAAGATTCAATATGATTCACTTTTTCTCTTTCTACCACCCCTCTTGGCTATTATTATATTAATTTCAATAATTCTTCCCAATAATAAATGCTAACATTTGCATTGAATTTCATAATGATGTTGGAAATACATTTTCTTTTTAATGTCTGTCTTTCCCATCTTTCAGTAGTCGTCGTCGTCTTCTTCTTCCTCCTCCTCCTCCTCCTCCTCTTCTTTAATCTTTGAGTTTTGATTGAAAACTCAAAGATTTGATTGATTATTTGGTTAGAGTATTTACAGAAGGGTAAGTGGATGTTCCTTCCCTACCATCTCTTAGTCCACTTGGACTACTAATACCATAGACTAGGTAACTTATAAATAACAGAAATTAGTCAGGTGTGGTGACACATGCTTGTAATCCCAGCATTTGGGAGGCTCAGGCCAGAGGATCTGGGTTCGCGGCCAGCTTCAGCTACCTAGTGAGGCACTCCGCAACTTAGTGAGACCTTGCTTCAAAATAAAGAATAAAAAATAGGCTGGGGGTATAGCTCGGAGGTAGAATGCCCCTCAGTTCAATCCCCAGTACCACAATAAATAACAGAAATTTATTGCTCGCAATTACAGAGGCTGGAAAGTGCAAGATCAAGGAGCTAGCAGATTTAGTATCTGATTAGGGGCCTGTTCCTGATATATAGCACCATCTTTTTGTCTTCACATGACTGACAAAAAGGTATAAATTCACTCCCTTAAGCTCTTTTAAAAGGCCACTCACCCCAGTTTTTAGAAAAAATTTATTGAGTTTTTTTTTCTTGTAGTTTAGATACATGGTATATTTTTGTAAATTATCCATAAATATCTCTTTTACATGTATATTGTATTTCATGGAATCAACATTAGATTAGATTTTTCATTAGATATAATCACTTTCCAAAAGCCCTATCATATGAAGGCTCTCACATATGAATTTGGGGCAGGAACATCATCATTCAGAACATATCTTACCTATCTTTCAAAATTTAATTATGTCATCACATACTCAAAGAAGCCTTTTATACCCACATCTTCTCAAGCTTGACTACTTATATACTTTAGTATACCTTTATGCTACTGTACCATTTGCAAATGCAGGCATTTTCCTATAGCATGAATTTTTATAATCTCAGTAGGATATTAATTTGATCTTTTAGAGAATATAGTTTGTTCTTTGTAGAGCCTTTTTGTTGAAACTAAATCTCAGTTAGACACAGTATTATAAGTAAAAATTTAGCTGTTTTGAATAGTGTTGTGCTGTTTTGATCTCAGCAATGGAGAAAAGATGATAATACTTTATAAGTCCTGCACTGGTATTGGGAGAAGAAAGGATTTTTTTTTTTTTTTAGCTAAATATAGATTTAATGAAAGAAATGAAAGAATCTAATAATGATTTGGCTTTATAGCTAAACCCTTATTGCTTAAGCATATACATATACATTATTTTTTTTTAAATTCATGGAGAGGCAATAACTTTCTTTTAGACAGTCTAAAATTCTTTACCCTAATTGAAAGAATTGTTTTAATGCAACTTGTAATAACTTAAGATCTTTTGGAATGTTACTATTTTGTTACTATTTATTTTCATGTTTATTCCATTTGTTTTACAAAATTCCCTCAAGGTAGAAACTATGTTCTAGGTTTGTTTGTTTTTTATTATTATTTCTACCTTTTCACATTTTCTATTATTATTTGCTGAGTATGTTAGTTTTAACTGGTTCTTTAGTTGCATCTTTTAGCACATACAAATTCCAGCCCAAGGTTATTAATCTCCAAGAGTATTTTCTGGCAACCATCACCATCACTTTTTAAATATTTGAGTGAAGTAGCTTTATGATGATAAATCTGAAATTTAACAATAATAATGTTAAAATAGTATCTCAAGAGTAAACAAAATGCATGTTTTTCGTAAATACAGTACAAATAAAGGATGGTGGTTTTTTTTTATTTATGGCCTAAAAAGGTAAAATTTAAACATAGCTTCTATTTACTCTTTTTTCCAGCTTTTAAATTTTTGACACAATTTTTGTAGAGGAAGGAATCTGTGTGTGTGTGTGTGATACTGGGAATTGAACTCAAAGGCATTCTACCTCCAAGCTGCACCCACATCCCTAATTGGGTCTCACTAGGTTGATGAGAGTCTCACTACTTGTGGAGGCTGTTGGCAAACCTGTGATCCTCTTGTTTTAGCCTCCCAGGTACTGGTATTACAAACGTGCGCCACCATACCTGGCTAGGAATCATTATTTAAAAATTTTCCTATAATTATACCTTAATATGTGATATAAATACATAAAATGCTATTCTATTATACTGATGAAAATTACATTGGCTATATTATTTTTCCAACTAAACCTGAAACTTTTTGAGGGAATAGACTGCTAACAATTATTTTGTGTAAATCTTAGCTCAACACCTAGAGGCTCTTCATTAGTAATAGTAAAATTAGTAATTTTTTTTTATGGAAAGTTGGTTTTAAATCAACAGTAATTGACAATATATACCTTCCAAAATTATAGCCTTTCTTAGAAGGTCAAAATAAATCCATGGTATGTATATTATATGTATATTTTTGCAGTACTGGGGATTGAACCTAGAGGCATTCTACCTCCAAGCTACTTCCCCAGCCCTATTTTTCATTCTTTATTTTGAAACAGGGTCTCACTAAGTTGCAGAGTACCTCACTAAATAGCTGAGGCTGGCAATAAACCTGCAATCCTCCTGTCTCAGCCTCCCAAGTCAGTACTTGGAATTACAAGCATGCACCATTACACCCAACTCTATATCTATATTTGACTGTTCAGAAATCCATACCTATTCTGTCCAAGACAGACTCCACTACAAATTAGAAACACATTTTGGGACTATCTTTCAGAAAGGAATCTTTTATTGATGCTGCATGTATAGATACATTCTATAGAGATGTAACACCAGTGAATAGGCAGGAAAATTTTTAATTATAGTTGGAAAACTCCCTGAAATGTAGGAAATAGTAGTAGACCTTGGAGTTGGAGAAAAACGAAGCTTTTTAATGGAAAGTTTACTGTAGCCAATAGTAAAAACTATATGTGATTTCAAATAACCAACTTCCATCTATGTGGCAACTTAAAATGCTTGAAGTGATATTTGGCAGTATGTCCATCTTTGGAATTCAGGTTGAATTTCTTCTTTCTTTCTTTTTTTGGTAGGTTTTGTTTTTGTGGTGCTGGGGATTGAACCCACAGCCTCCCACATGCTAGGCAAGTGATCTACCACTGAGCTACATCCTAGCCTCCAATCCTCATGTTAAATTTGATATATTCTAATAGGAAGAAAAAGGTCTCCTGGATAAATGGCAAGATTCTACTTCGTATACCTCAAAAATCAGGTTCAAGTAAAACAGTTTATAGCAAGCATTATTGAGGAAATTCAGAATTTATAAGATGTCTTGAAAGACCCTTAGTATTTGCTTGTTGCAAAGATCACCATGTGGCCTACTTAGATTCAACCAGACATTCAGACTTACATGATGTACATGGACCAAACTTAGCATGAGATTCACTTAGAAGAATATGGATGAGAAACATAGCACGGTTTTCCTTTTCTACTGAAGACCTCACAGCAGTGTAGGTGCTGTTCTTTGCCCCTTATCATCAAATGACAGCTTGAGTATTGAGAGGCAAGATCCACATAGTTAGGAGAAGGGATTGCCTTGGCTTAAAATCTTCATGCTGCACAAGAGCTGATATCTTTTGTAGTATTGCATGGAAGGTACATGTCCAGTTAGGTGAGTCTTTACATTCAGAGAAGCTCAAAGCTATGGCTTTCCTACCAGATTTATAGTCTATTCGGAGTCCTGCCATCCATCCAGATGTAATTTATCAATCAGTATTCATTTTTACCATAAGCAGTGTTGCCTGGTGTTTGTTAATCCTTTCCTCATAGTTGATAAAAGTTAATTTAGGAGAAGGAAGAGAGAGTGACATATTGGCTACCTTCAGGGAACAAAATCTAACAGCACAGATGGGAGTAGAGGAAATACCAGTTACAAATTTGAAGAACTAGAGTTGATGGTAAGACTCAGCCATCTGAGATTAAATGTCTTACTTCGTAGGCTAGAATGAAGATACATAGGTCTTTCACCTTTGATTAGAAGCTTGCATAGAATAATTTGAATGAGGCTCTGGTCAGAGACTATATCCATTAATTTGTTTCTGGTTTTTTATCTGGGCATCTACCCTCCAGTATCCAAAATATTCATAAGCAAAATCATATGATTGCTATGGAATCATTAATATTAATAAAAAAAAAACAGATTTGGTGGTACATGCCTGTAATCCCAGTACTTGGGAGGCTAAGAGAGGAGGATTGCAGTTTGAAGACAGCCTCAGCAACCTAGCTAGACCCTGTTTCAAAAAGAGGGGGTTAGGGATGAAGCTCAGAGGTAGAATGTCCCTGGGTTCAATCCCCAGTATCCCCCCAAATAAGTAAATAAATAAAAATAAAACATAAATAGCCACCTGTTTTGGAGGTCTATTTAAAGGATGAGAATTTCTCAACAAATTATATCTGTTATTTAGTCATTAAGGTGGAGAAATAAGGGAAGAAACAGAAAGATAGGGAAATTCTGGTCCCTTGACCTAAAAAGTTTCTAAGATTTAATCACAGCTACCTTGAACTTGTCACTTCAGAGGATAGTAACTGCAAATTCATCCTGTGTTCTATGTTAATCTTAAACCCTAATGCTACTTTTTTTTGTACTAATAGCAACTGCACATTGTCTAGCTTCCCTAACCCCCAACACTCCAGGAGAATTCTACTGATATCGAGAACCTATCTGACATGGCTGAAATGGAAGTGAAAGCTAGAAGTTAGAAGCCTTTCAGTATTTCAGGAAAGAGCCAGGAGACAATATACTAAGTACCAATAAGGTTTCTCTGAGGATTTATTGTAGGAATTCAGATTGACTTAACCAAATCAGCAAAATAAAGGAGAAAAATCATATAATCATCTTAACAGTTTCAGAAGTGAATATTCGATAAAATCCAATACTATGTTTTTCAGCAATGTTTTAATTGAAGATAGTTTCTTCACTCTTATAAGGTTATAAAAAGTCACAGCTAACATCACACTTGATGATGAAATACTGAACAGTTTTCCCCTAGGATTGGAAACAAGGCCAGCATACTTACTCTTACTACTTCTGTTCAACATTGTGCCAGAAGTCCTAGCAAACTCATATACTATAAGATCAGTATGGAAAAATCTTCTGTAGTTTTACATCTGAACAACAAAGACTTGGAAACTGAAATTAATAATAATTCCATTTATTATAAAGGCTAAAAAAACAGACTATTTAGAAATAAATCCATAAAAGATGTAAAAAACTTCTAACTGAAAAGTATATGTTACTAAAGGTAAGTGCAGAAGACCTTAATAAATGTAATTGTATTTTTTTTTTTTTTTGTATTGAGGATTGAGCCCAGAGGCATTCTACCCCTGAGCTATATTCCCAGCCCTGTTTTATTCTTTATTTCGAAACAGGATCTCACTGAGTTGCAGAGGGTCTCACAAGTTGCTGAGGCTGTCCATGAACCTGCAATCCTCCTGTCTCAGCCTCTTAAGTACTGGGATTACAAGTGTGCACCACCACGTGTGGCCTTGTAGTTGTATTTTATAGTCACAAACTAGAAGATTCAATATTGTCATTCTCTCCAAACCAATGAATAAATGTAACTGAATGCCAATCATAATCTTAGCAATTTTTTTTTGGCAGGGATGCGGTGGGGAGTACTGGGGATTGAACCCAGGGGCATTCTACCTCCGAGCAAACAATCCCCATCCTATTTTTTTTTTTTTTTTTAGTTTGAAACAGGGTCTTGATAGGTTGATGATAGTCTTACTACTTGCTGAGGCTTTTCTTGAATCTGTGATCTTCTTGTCTCAGCTTCCCAAGTACTGGGATTACAGGCATATGCCACCAAGCCCAGCTAAATTTTTTCTGTTTTAACAGAAATTGAAAAGCTGAATCTAAAATACACTTAGGGATACAAAAGTCCTGAGTAACCAAAAAAATCTTGGGTGAAAAATCTAGAGTTGTAATACTAATACTATCTAACCTTAAGACTTACCATAAAGCTGCAATAATTAAAGATACTGTGGCATTGGCATAGGACAGATAATAGATGAACAGAACAACTGCTGAAATTCACAGCCCCCAGCCATGTCATCACAAGTTATGGTGAGCTGGGCATGGTGGTGCATGCCTGCAATCCCAATACTTAGGAGACTGAGATAGGAGGATCGCAGGTTCAAGGCTAGCTTCAAAAATTTAGCAAGGCCTTCAGCAACTTAATGAGAACTTGTTTCAAAACAAAAAATAGAAAAAGGGCTGGGGTATAGCTTGGAGGTAGAATACCCCTGGGTTCAATCCCTAGTACTACAAAGACCAAAAAACAAAGAACAAGTGTACTATGTTGCTAAGCTCTGATTTTTGGTATGTTAGGTATATGAAATTCATTTCAACCTATCATATTACTTTACAATGGCTTTATGGGATTGTAGCCCATTTTAAGTCAAAGATCATCTGTAATAACAACAATTTGGCAAGTTGGACTTCATCAAAATTAAAAACTATCACTGTAGCACTTGGGAGGCTGAGGCAGGAGGAATACAAGTTTTGGACCAGTCTTGACAACTTAACAAGAATTTATCTCAAAAAGAGGGGGTACTGGTAGTGTTGCTCAGTGGTAGAGTGCTCCTGGGTTCAATCACAAGTACCACCAAAAGAAAAAAGAATTTATGCTCATCAAAAGAGATCATTAAGAAAATATATTGAAGCCAGGCGTGGTGACACAACACATGCTTATAATCCCAGTATTTGGGAGGCTGAAACTGGAGGATCCGGGTTTGTGGCCAGCCTCAGTTACTTAGTGAGGCTCTCTGCAACTTAATGATACCTTGTTTCAAAATAAAGAATAAAAAATAGGGCTGGAGGTGTAGCTCGGAGGTAGAATGCCCCTGGGTTCAATCCCCAGTACCAAAATAAATAAATAAATAAATAAATAAATAAATAAATAAATAAATATAGATAAGTCATAGACTAGAAAAAAATAGTATATATCTGACATAGATTTTGTTCCTAAGAATAGAATTTTTAAAAAATGTCCAACAACTCAAAAATAAAAAGACAAACCATCTTGTTTTTTTTAATGGGCAACAATTTGAACATATGGTTCATAAGAAGGATATACCACTAGCTAATAAGCATATGAAAAAGTTCTCAGTATCACTTGTCATCAGAGAAATGCAAATGAAAATCACAGTGAGCTACAACTCCACACCCACTAGAAATTGTTAAAATTTAAAAACTGGCAAAACTAAATCTAACAAGGATGGAGACCAACTGGAACTCTCATCCATTATTGATGGAGTATATAATGGTACAATCATTTGGGGAATTTCTTACAATACTAGACATATGCCTACCGTCTTACCCTCTTGGCAGTTCTACTCCTTGGTATTTACTCAAATGAAAACTGTGTGCACAAAAAGATCTGCATACAGATGTTTATAGCAACTTTATTCATAATAGCACAAATGGAAACAATTTGGGTGTATATCAATAGCAGAATGGCTAAACAAACTTAATTTATTTGTTATGGTTCAGTTATGGAATGTCCATTGATGGATTCATAATTTGAATGGATTTACAGGGTGGTAACTGTAGATAGGTAGGGCATAGCTGGAGGAGTTAAGTCCCTTGTGGCAGGGCCTTGAGGCCTGTTATCTGTGCCTGGCCTCCTGTTCTCTAAGTCTGCTTCTCAGCTGCCTTGAATAGTTTTTCTCCACTATACCCTCCCGCCATGATATTTCTGCTTTGAAGCTGGCCATTGTTGAACTGAACCTGTGAAACTATGAGACAAATAAACCTTTCATCTTCTAAATTGTGGTCAGGTATTTGGTCACCACAACAGAAAAGCTAACTAAAATATATTATTCATGAATGGAATACTGTTCAGCAATAAAAAGAACACATAGGTGTTTCTCAAAACCATTATGCTAAAAAAAACAAACAAAACCATTATGCTGAGTGCAAGAGGGCTTACATATGAGTATGTACTATATGATTCCATTTATGTGACATTCTAGAAAAGGCAAAACTAATGAGGAAAACATTAGAATAGTTATAGCCTGTGGAGTTGGGGATTCACTGAAAAGAAGCGTGAGATAACTTTGGCAGATGATGGAAATATTCTGCACTTTGGGTCAAATGCGGGGGGCGAGCCGGGCGTGGTGGCGCACGCTTATAATCCCAGCATTCGGGAGGCTGAGACCGGAGGATCCGGGTTCGTGGCCAACCTCAGCTACCTAGTGAGGCACTCCACAACTTAATGAGACTTGGTTTCAAAATAAAGAATAAAAAATAGGGCTGGGGGTGTAGCTCGGAGGTAGAACGCCCCTGAGTTCAATCCCCAGTACCGCAAAAAAAAAAAAAAAAAAAAAAAGAAACAAATGCGGGGGGCGGGGGTAATATATTTGTCAAAACTCGTTGCATTGCACACTAAGATTTGTGCCCTTTTCATGTATGTATAAGTAAAATAGTACAAGATAACATACTAAATAGATTAGTAAGATACTGACTTCCAACCTTCTGTGATATGGCTAGTCTCCAAAGATTATACTCTAGTGAACCATTTCTCCCAATATTCATGCTCTTCCTTGTCTCTGGGCTATTCCTATGTGACTTCTGAGCTAAGTTATAAGATGTCCTCTAGCTCTTGCTTGGGCCTCTTAAAATGGAAGCTCTAAGGGAAACCAGTAGCCATGTACAACGCCCACCCACCTTGAGACTGCTATGCTAAAAACAAAACAAAACAAACCTCAAACCAGCCATATGGATAGTCCATTTGGAGAGAAAAGAAGGATGCTGGTCAGCACCCTGTTGTTCTAGTCTTCCCATCTGAAATACTAAACATTGTAAGTAAAGAAACCATTTTGGACCTTTGGCCCTATTGAAGTTTGAGATGAATTTAAACTCAGTCACCATCTAATTGCAGTGAACTACCCAGCTAAGTCCAGTCAACTTACTGAACTGTGATAGATTAAATTTGTTTAAACCACCAAATTTTGGGGCGGTGGCTTAAACTATTACATTTGTAGAGATAAATGAAACATTATAAATAGATACATACATACACATAGGTATGTAGACATAGAAATACATAAATAATAAAACATAACTTGTTATAATTTAAAAAATCTCTACCTTTATAAATGATACCAGATATTGTAACTCATTCAGTTTATTCATTCATTGACTCATAACATACAGTAAGTACTAGCTGTACGATAAAAACTAGATGTTAGAAATACAAGATGAATATAACATAAATGCACAGATGTTGAATTCCATTTTTTAATGTTAAGTATGTATATAAGGGGATTGTCTAGGATCCGCATGTAAAAATGCCCACTAGGTAGTTTGAAATTCAAGTCTAACATTCAGCACATAGTTGAGAATTATCTTCATTTTTGTGTGTGTTCAAACCAAGAGAATAGATAGATTCTTCCAGGAAAAGTAGATTTAGGGGGAAAAAGAATAAGACTGATGATGGGATCCTAGGGAATAACAATACTTAAGAGGTAGAGGGAAGAGTGTTTATTATTAAAAGGAGCCAAGAGAGAATTATCAAAGACAGAGTAGGAATAGGGAGATACTATTATCCTGGAAGGGGCAGTAAGAATTTCAAGGGAGGAATGATTATTTTTATTCAGAAATCAAATATGTTAAGAACTAAAATTACCTAGAATAATTGCCAATTAGAATATTCATCAGTGACCTCATTGAGAACAGGTTCAGTAAGGAATGGAATAAAAGGAGATTGCAGTGAGTTGAAATACTAATGGTAGTTGAGAAATTACGGACTACTCTGTTTTTAAAATGTTTACTTACATAAGCTTTAGAGAGACTGGCCAAACTAAGAAAGGATAATGGTTGAAGGGCTGTTATTAGGGGCAATTTAATCATCTTAATAAGCCATTGGGAAGGAACAATTGGAGAGGAAGAGGTTGAAAATACAGGGAGAACACTTGGTTTCCACCTGCCTACCTCAAGGCACCCTCCTTTCTCCATTATGAATTGTTACGGAATTAGAAACGACATTACTAAACCTGCTTAGTGTATCCATAAATCGAATATTTATGGGCTTAAGCCTGTGAAAAAAGAGACATCTTTTTGACCTTGATCTCTGCCAGGAAGTTGAAGTGTTACTATTTTAGACTCTTAAAATAAGATACACTTCTACTGAATCTAGTTACACTTTAGAGAAGAATGAGGATGCCGCAAGATTTGCAGGTATGTTCTAGCTCTAGGCAGTTTATCTTTTCCCTTCAACTCATCCTATAGACTTTCTTTAAAAGGAAAAAGTCACCTACTCTTCACACCACCTCGCCAACCCCCCTTTTTTGTTCAATGTGATAATCTCTGTTGGTCAATTTCTATCTTCTTTTGCCTTCCTAACAGTAAAGGAAAGTCTTAAATTACTTGACCCTTTGCTTCGATTGCCTGCCCCTAATTTAGTTTCCCTTCTTATTCTCGCCTATGTGAAGCAAGTCTAGACTAACACAGTGTTAAAATAAATGTTCTGCTCTGTGGGGTTTTGCTCAATTTGAGCAGAAGTAGGGTAGGAATTTATTTACACTATTTATTACATACATTATTAGCATTTTTGAAATGTGTAAATTTTCAGTGAAGCAAGGCTTTTAATAAGTGAAAAGGTATTATATAAATAGAGTTAGGGCAGTATATTCCTGGGAAAATTTCTCATTTTAAAAAACTCCAATAATTTTTGTTATAAAATCTTCAATTTTAAGCTTTTTCTGATTATAAAACATATTGACTGTAGGAAATTTGGAAGAAACAGAAAAGTACTCTTTTAGAAGGAGAAATATATAACAAAATTATATATTTTAGGCTACAGACCCACATAGCAACTGCCAGTTGAAATATTTTCTTGGGAAGTTTCACAGGCTGTTCCCAACTGAATAGGCCCTGTCACAGAGCTAGAACTTTCCACATAGTCACCCATCCTGGCACTTATCCTAGGTTCTTTTTTCTAGTCTTCACATCAAATTAACCATCAAATCTTTTTTCTTAACTTATTCTTTAACAAATATTTATTGAGTGTCATAATTCATGGAGTAGTGATGCTTTGTCTTCCTTTCTGTCCTTTTTTTTTTTTAAATGTTGCCACATGTTGCTGCTTAAGTGATGTTTCTAAAATAATACATTTGATTTTTCAGTGGATTTCCAAAGCTCTCAAAGTTCACATTCTATAGTCTGATCAGTTCATGGTAGAACATTTGCCACCCTCATCTCATTACATTCCCTATCCCTAGCATCGTAAATCCAGATATGTTTAAGCAGTTCCTCAAACTTGTCATATTCTCTTTGCTTCCATTTTGTCTTCATGGAATGACCTCCATTTTCTCTTTTTATTGTAATAATAATAATGTCTGTTTTTATTTTGTTAGCTCAAATTTAAGTAAAAACCCAAGAAACCCTCTTGACCCCAGATTGAGTTATATGTCTCATCTAATTTCACATATCCTTTGATGCTATCTCAATTATAGCATTTATCATATACTTGATATTGTTTTATTTATATATCCCACTAAAATATCAAACCATGAGAGTAAGAACTATCTCAGGCATATAATAGATATTTAATAAGTGTTTATTAAACAGATAAATGGTATTTCTTTGGAGATTCTTTTTTATTATTTGAACCAACATTTATTTGCATACCAAATATAAGAGACATTGGTATAGATAGTCAGTTATCTTTTTATTCTGTTAATATGAATGAAAGTTCTAGAAGCAGAAATTCTAGAAATGAAGTAAGGATTTATTTATTTATTTATTTATTTATTTTTATTTATTTATTTATTTTTTACGGTACTGGGGATTGAACTCAGGGGCGTTCTACCTCCGAGCTACACCCCCAGCCTTATTTTTTATTCTTTATTTTGAAACCGAGTCTCACTAAGTTGCAGAGTGTCTCACTAGGTAGCTGAGGCTGGCCGCGAACCCGGATCCTCCGGTCTCAGCCTCCGGAATGCTGGGATTACAAGCGTGCACCACCACGCCCGGCAAATAAGGATTTATTTAAGCTGAATATAAATTTATAAGGATAGGAAGGGATAATTTATCATTAGTGAAAACAATAGAAAATTATTTGGGGCTCTCACTGAGGAAGCAATCATCAGTGGTTTTAGATATCACCAAAAACATGGTGAGAAGGTGGACATATTAAAAACTTTCAGAAAACTTACAATGTAAATGGTTTATTCATGTAATAGACTTATTTTGATAATATTTAAATTAATGCCCACATTGTACCTAAAACTCCATGGAACACTACCGATGTTTTGAAGGTAAAGACTAAGTCTAATATTTTTTCAGTACTTTTTATAGTGCATAGCATATAAGATTTTTCATAAATAAGTGCTTTCTACTTTTATTTATATTACATGTAGGAACAAAAAATAATTAAAATGGCTATAAAAGAAAGCTACAAATCTTTGAGCATTATTTAAAATTTTTCTTTTTTTTTTTTTTTTTTTTTTGCGGTACTGGGGATTGAACTCAGTGGCGTTCTACCTCTGAGCTATACCCCCAGCCCTATTTTTTATTCTTTATTTTGAAACCGAGTCTCACTAAGTTGCGGAGTGCCTCACTAGGTAGCTGAGGCTGGCCGCGAACCCGGATCCTCTGGTCTCAGCCTCCGGAATGCTGGGATTACAAGCGTGCGCCACCACGCCCGGCTTTATTTAAAATTTTTCAAACTAGTAATTACATACCTGGGAATGTAGGGCAAATAAATCATATTAATATACATGGTAAAATGTGGACATTAAAAATAATACCTCTTATGCTGTTTATGAGAATTAACTATGGCAAAACCCTTCCTGTTGTTTAATGTATGTTACCTGTTATTATTATTTTGTTGTTCATATTTCATATTTTCAAAGTTAAAAGTAAATAATTTGTAATTAAAAAAAAAATCCAACTAGTATAATGAATAAAAAACCTGACATTGAGACTAGTGATCACTTAACATTCTCTATTTTTCTAAAAACTACAGTTACAGTAACTGATAGTGGAAAGTAAAGGGACTAGTTTATGAGTTAATTCTACTACTGAAAAATTTGCTAAATTAGCTGAGTCTGAGTAAGGATTAAAGACTACTTGAAGAACAAAACAGACCAAATAATACTATGTCCATATATGAAAGTATCATTAACAACCTTACTAGTATGAATAGGGAGAGAAAGGATGGTGGCAGGATGAGGTTAGAAGGAACCATACCAAGAGATGTTGTGTTCATAAATCAATGTATCGCTTTGAATCTCACTATGATATATAATTATATTGCACCAAAAAAATTCTAAAAAAAAAATAAATAAAACTCTACTGGTAGAATAAAATGGAAGAAGACACTTTTTAATTGGAATAGAAGTTTGACTTGGCCTTAGTCAATACTATTCAAATTGTGATGGAATTTCATTGGGTTTAAATATATGTATGTAACATATATATATACACACACACACACACACACACACACACACACACACACACACATATACACACACACACATAAACATATTCCTTGTTTTCCATGGTTCACTTTGTTTATGTGAAACAATCTGACTCATGAAAAATATGTTTTTTAATTCAGACAGGGAAATTTATAAGCTTATCAACTTTTTGTATGTATTTTGCTCAAAGATCTAGAACGTATTTCTGATAGCCTAATATACTGATAGTCATTTATTAAAGTCTGTTTCAATATTTGTGCCTGTATAGAATATAAATTCTCTGAGGATAATAGCATGTCTTTCTTTCTCTCTCTCTGACTTTCTTCTTCTTTTCCTTTTATCCTCTCCTCTCCTCTCCTCTCCTCTCCTCTCCTCTCCTCTCCTCTCTCATCCTTGTGTCCCAAACAGAGAAATTGGCACAGTCTGATAAATAAATATTTGTTGAACAAGTGAACGCATGAAAGCACCATATTACAAATGTACATTCTGTGATTTGGTTCAAATAAAATTTAGCATGTATACTTAGATCTACAACATTAAAACACCAGTAGTGCTAATGTAAAATTTACAACTGTTTTTATTTCTAACCATTTTCTTTCTTTTCCACTGAATGATCTGGACTGTTTGTTTTATCCTCATATTTAAGTTATTTCCAGGTTATATCTTTAAAAACATCAAAGAGTAACTAGAATACCCTAGCAGATACTTGTTTCCAAGCTATCTAATTTTCACACAGTGAATAATAATTTCACATATTCAGAGTTGTCCAAAATATATATGGCTCATTTAAAAAATTTTTGTACACAAAATGAATTCTATTTTATTTTAATTTTTCTCTTTGTCTTTTTTGTTCTGTCTCTTATTTGCTAAATTATAAGATTTCCCAAAGCAAATACCTAGGTGAGAGTAGTCTAAAAGGAACAGATTTTATATAAAACAGGAATAGAAAATAATAGCTATTGCCTGCTTTTATTGTTTTAGTGCTGATTTTTAAAAATTCTACAAGAATGAATGCTTATTATGTGCCTTATATAGATATGTTCTTAAAATCTCTGGTTTAAATTTAGAATATTATAAAGCAAATGGGATATCAGAATATATTTTGTTCTGTTTCTAATGTATGTGGTTAAAACATAGTTAATTTTTAGAAATGCAAAAATATGGCTGCTGAAAGCCAGTGTCAACCTTTTTGGTTATTTTTGTTTTGTGTTTATTAACATAGTTATTCTGTTACTAATAAAAGTTTTAACAATGAAATGCTTTCTCTTTTAAAATATGAATATAACATTCAGTTAATTACATCTGTTACAGTTTATCAAAATAACATCTCTGGATGTATTCTCTTGATTAACCAAATATCCCTTTTTAGTCTTTTTGAGTAACAGCATGCTTCTACTGCTGTTTAATTAAATGACCTTACCTTACGTTTGTCTTGACTGGCTTCTGTTTACAGAAATTGTAAACCAGTTGAATGCTCTGAGCAGCTTAGATGAAGATCAAGATGACTGCATAAAGCAAGCAAATATGCCTTCAGCTAAATCAGCCAGTTCCTCTGAAGGTCTAAGAGCTTTCCTCCTTTCTTTCTGCTTCTGATTTCCTGTATTTACTGTGATCTGCTATATCTTGACTTCTGTCTGTACTTAGCTGTCAGTTTTGTCTTTGTGCTTTTTCTTGAATGTTTTCTTTGACAATTTGTAGTATACCAACAAGACAACAGAACTTAACCATCTTTAGCGAAGTTTTATATGAAGATCTTAATAGAGATTTTAAAACATCTTTTAAGATACTTGATTATGTAACATGATGATAGTTCTTCAGTGAGTGTATATGTTATAAATATATATTTTTAGAGTATGTGCTTATGTATTTGGGAGTGAAGGATGTTTTTCCTAAAAACTTGTCATTACTTTTCAACTGAATCAAATTCAATTCCCTATCTGATATAATTTTCAAATTAATATGCATATGCTTTATTTTAAAATGTTGGTATACTATAAAGTTCTTGGATGGCATCCTGCCATTGTCAAAGTTGGTTAAAAACGCTGTTTCTCATTATTTGCAGGTATTGTTAATGTGAGTTTTTACATTATGAAATGTTTCATGAATGATCAATACTTAGGCTTTACTGTAGTTATAGTGAACTAACACATATGTTTATTTTCAGAGCTTATCAACAAACTTAATTTTTTGGATGAAGCAGAAAAGGACTTGGCCACTGTGAATTCAAATCCGTTTGATGATCCTGATGTAACAGAATTAAATCCATTCGGAGATCCTGACTTAGAAGGTAGCAAATTTTTCTATACGTTAAAGTCTTTGTACAGTTGAATTCTCTTGATCTATAAGGGAGGAAAAGATTTTCTCAAAAGACTCAAAAGGTAATTTATGTTTATAATAATAATATTGTATATAGTACCACTTGCAGTTGATCATTAATTCTAGATAGCCTCCACTGAATTGTTTTTAAAGAAAAAAAGAAAGCTGGCTGGGCATGGTGGCACATGCTTGTAATCCCAGTACTTGGGAGGCTGAGACAGGAGGATCCAGGTTCGTGGCCAGACTCCGTTACTTAGTGAGGGAGGCCCTGTGCCACTTACTGAGACCCTGTTTCAAAATAAAAGAATAATATTGGGTTGTGGGTGGAGTGCAGAGGTAGAATGCCCCTGTGTTCAATCCCCAGTACCGAAAAAAAAAAAAAAAAAAAAAAAGCTTCATATAAACATTTACATAGGGCTTATTTTTTAGTGTTCTATTAGTTTGCTTAAACATAGTAAAGGTCTAATGTTAGAAATAGCAGTCATACAGTAAAGTTTCATTCTTTAGGTATATCAAGTAAGGACAGGTTTCAGGAAAGCTTAGAGTGAGGGGAATAGAGGTAGATTTTCTCTTCATACTTCTCTCTTCCAGATTGGTGTTTAGAGCATCTGAACATTCAGCTACTCTCAACTTCATGTCTTTGGTGAGAATCTCAGTTTGTAGTAAGAGTGAGTTGTATATATAGTACCATGGAGCAGAGAAGGTTGAGAACTACTGCCTCAAATATGCAACACGCTTGTAAAAAGTAAAACCAGGGATTTTTTTTTTTTTTCCTTGAGTCATTTTCCTTATCAAGTAGGTTTGAACTCTTAAAGCTTGGATAAGGGCTGTTGAAGAAGTGAAACCTCTGTTTAATTAAACTCTTTGTTCAAAGTAAATGCAAGAATGATTAACTACTGTTTACATCTTTTTGACTGCTCTTATGAAATCTTCATGAGCTTTAAAGAATTTTCCTACTGCCTCTCAGGGTGAAAATGAGGTTTTAGCTTCAGGATTCACTCTGTTAGAGCAGTATCATTTCATAATCCTTTCTCTTTCTCCCTTCTACCAGATTTCAAATGAGTCAGTTTAAGTTAACAAGCTTTTATTTATTTATTTTTTTGCAGACTATATATTATGAATGTATTTGACTTTTAAAGTTACATTAAATTTTAGAGAGAGGTCAACTACCTCTTTTCATAGATTAGGAAGCTCAGGACCAAAAGAGTTAGTGATTTGAACTTGAGGTAAATGGATGTGAAGTTGGAACTAAGATTCCCAAACAAGTATCTTCTTTTGACTACACATCTTCTTTCTGATTGCAAACCATTTAAATCTGAGTATAATGAGTTAAAAAAAAAAAACAAACCTCAAATTAGTAGTTGAGTTGTCTATTTCAAAATCAAAGAAGTATGTTTTTTAAATATATGTGGGTATATTTTCTGAAACACAGAAGGTAGTAGCAGATAACACATAAGACTCTATTTGTGTTTAAAAGAGATGAGCCAACCTGATTCAGAATCTTTAATTATGTTTGTAGAGCAAGAAAATACACGGCAATCAATATTTTCTTTAAATATATGCCTGTTCAAGGCTTTGGAATAAGTATTTTATTTTAGAAAAATATTTTTCTAGAAATAACTTATTTTTTTTTTATTAAAAACTCGTATCCTCAGCCAGGCATGGTGACACATGCTTGTAGTCCCAGTACTTGGGAGGCTGAGACAAGAGGATTGCAGGTTCATGGCCAGCCCCAGCTACATAGTGAGGCCCTCTGCAACTTAGTGAGACTGTTCCAAAATAAAGAATAAAAAATAGGGCTGGAGTGTACCTCAGAGGTAGAATGCTCCTGGATTCAATCCCCGGTACAAAACCAACCAACCAAACAAACACAAAAACTTGTATCCTCAAGTAACAAAAGTATTTGGGGGAAGAAAAAAATGTGTTGTTTATTTTTTCTTTATTTGCTTTTACAGCTTCAATTCTCATATATTCATTTTTTGCCATTTTCAGTTCTCCTTATATTTGTGTGCTTCAGTGACTCTTAGAAAGTCATTAAATGTATTTGTTAGCCTTTATATGAAATAATCTTATCTTAAGCCCTCCTTTGTTGCCTGTTCTATAATCTTCAAATCTTACTCTTTAGTTTGTATACTTTCTTGGTTTGGGTTTTATAACTGGTGAATTTGCTTGAATCAATTTTGCAATCCTCTTCTTGAGAGTAGAAAGAAAACTCATATTTTTATTGACTAGTTTTATCATTTTCCTAGGTATTTGAGCTCTGATGTTAATAAAAAATTGAATAGGCAAAATTCTAAGTGCTCTCTTCCCCTATAGAGAATAGAAGATGCTTCATTTACATTATTAAAAGATTTTAGTGGGGTTGAATATTAACATGGTGTTACAAAAGATATACAGTGATTCTTCTTTAATGTAGACTATATTTAAATTCATTTCAGTATTCATTTATTGTGATTTTATGAATTCTCTTTCACATTTTATAATTGCTTCTCCATGGTGTGTAGAATTTCAGTTTGGAGGATTTTTTTTTATTGTAATAATTCGTGCTTTGTATGTATACATCTTTGTTAGATACAAATTGATAAAGACAAATGTGCACACATTTCTCATCTGACCCCTTCCCCAATTCCCACCCCACTCCCTCGCCCTCCCTCCCTCTCAAGTTCAGTTCAGTGAGTGACCTTGATATAATTGTGTAAGTACATCATGTGCCTTAGGATGCTTCCCCCCAACCCGTCCATTCCCTTCAGTTAAATCAACTTCTTTGTTTATCGAGGGTCTCTACTTTTTCATCTGGGGACCCTCTTATGCC
>PVLC010024108.1:0-24986 GCA_004027655.1 Graphiurus murinus
CTAAGCCTCCTTGCACACATCAATACTCATTTTCTAAATATGTCATTACTTGCACTCTTCTGTGGTTTTTAAGCAGCCATGAGGTAGGAGGAAAACCTGGAGAGTATGACATCCTGTAAGTCAAGTGAAGAAAGTACCTAAAGAAATAGAGGAAGATCAACTATATCATATTCTGGATTTGTCAAATGAGATGAGGACTAGAATTGGTGACTGGGTTTAGATATTTGGTTAACCAACAGTAAAATGACAAGTAGTTTTAAGGGAATCATGAGACAAAAGCCTGATTGGAATTTGCTTAAGAAATATGGGAAAAGAAGGAGATGTCTATATTTGAGAGGGCAAATATAGACAGCTCCTTTAAGTGACTTTACTACAATGTTGTCTAGAGAAATTGAGTGACAGCTGGGGAAATTCAGGCCAAGACGGATTTGAATTTTGTTTCTGTGATTTGAAATACCATCATGTCTTTTGTTGAGGGCACTGAGCCAGAAAAAAAGAAAATTGATGATATGAGATGAATAGGGATTGGAATTAGAACCATGTATGAACTTTAGAGATGATGAATTTTAGTGCACCAATAGCTAAGAGCATAGATAGTTATCTCCAGCAGTGGCTCTCAACTAGAGGTAACTGTACCCCTCAGAGAACATTTCATAATGTCCAAAGATATTTTGGGTCTATTTTATAGTGAACGTCTAGTGGGTAGAAACCAAGCATCCTATAACACATAGGACCGCCTCTCACAACAAAAAATTATACACCTGAAATAGTGTCAAGGTAGGGGTGACAGGAAAAAAAAAGACAGGTTTTTGATAGAAATTTGAGGGTTTATTGAAATTTTCATCCAATAGCTTCAAATATCTCTGTGAAGCAAGATCATGAGCCAACGTAAGGGTGGGGAAAATGGACTGGTTGTTTTAGGGGAAAGGAGAGAATATGAAAGTCATCTAGAAAAAGTGAGGCAGTGCATGTATTATGGAAAAGTTGTTTGATTTTCATATATCACTAAGAATTCATAAGGTTTAGGAGCATGATGTGTAGTAAGAGGGGTTGTGTGTCTTTCTCAGATCTTGTTCAGCTGCATAAGTATAGGCATGCAGTCAGAGGAAAACTCATGGAATCAAGATTTTGGTTTAACTGTGCATGGGTGATAAAACGTGAAAGGTACAAAGAAGTTGAGAATGGGTACAACGGAGTGTTTTTAATGATCAACTATGGAACATAAGCTGGTCAAAGAGAAGATTTAAAAGGGAAATAAGAGTCTCAGAATATAGATCCAGACAATACAACTTTCTCTGTACAATCACAATGTGGAGCAGTCTCATGGGCCGCTATTTCCACATCTGAATACCTACACAGTCATTGTAATTGATGGCATTTCTTTAGGAGCAGTAGCATTGCAAGTAATAACCAAATGAGTTATACATTGTATCATATGCACATATAAGCAAACTCAGCCCCAAGTTCAGTACTGTTTAGGCAATCTTTGGCATATACCACAACCTGTGTTCTTTCACTGTCCCCTGTATATTTCTATTTCTAGTGTCTCTACTATTACTTTCCATAATAGTAATCCTATTACCTTTTGATAATACCATCACTTCATGATGAAAACTCTTCTACTAAAACTTCTTTATATTTTACTACTGTTAGTGTTCTAAAAATAGTTGACCTAGAAGAGGAAGTTGTTAAAAATACATTTTAAATATGCATGCATTATCAATTAGTATTTATAAATATCTGTTTTTATATCCAGTTTATTATGGCAGGCGCCTTCACAATAAGATCAACAAACTATCCAACTCGAGCCTTGGTAAGTTGAAATGTTTGGGGTATCTCTAGAAATCACTTCACAATGCTAAAACAGTAGGTTTTTAATGAAAGAATAGTATCTAAACAATGAGGGCATCTATATTCCCTGTAAAATAAATAAAGTAATTAACTGAAAATCTCAGGTCTTATAACTTAAGTAAATAAACTACTATAGTAAAGTCATGATTACCCTATGTAAAAGCTTCCAAATTTAAATAGTATTTGTTTTGTTTGATGTTCTATCTTTATTACATTAATTGAAATTAGCCATTCACAGAAAGTGAAGGATCGGTCATATGTTTTCTCTCATATGCAGAAGCTAGGGAGTAATTGGGATACAAGAGGGACTTTAGACAATGGAATTCTGGAGAAACCCCAATGGCGCAAAGGAAGTGGTCAAGGGAAGGTGGGAAGAATTAATAAAGAAAACACTTCCATTGACATTATCAACATATGTGAGAATACCAATGTCAATTTTAATATCATGTATAGGAAGGAGTAGGGAGAGACCCAGAGGAAAATCTCACCAAGGGCTGTGTTCATGTATGTCACTATCACTGTTTACTACATTATGATGTGAGACTATAAGACTATAATGCACCAAAAGAAGATTATGAATCATTTCCAATTTAAAATAAAGCAAATTAAATGTAAATACAGAGAAAGTAATTTATAAAAAGGGGGTGGTATTTGTCCAGCAAAAATATCTGTCTATGGTAGGTGGAAAGATACCAGAAAGAAAAAATCATTAGAATCTTAAAGTTGGAAGATATATTAGAAATTGGTCTTGTCTTGTAGTTTTACAGATTTAAAAAACTGATTTCTACTCAAAAATATTGATAAACTTTCCCAGATAATGAAAACACAGGATTAAAACTTATTTCTACAAGTAGTCATCATATTCCATTGGTTTTATTCTTTTCCTTTTTTTTCTTTCAGTACGACCCTTTTTGTTTAAATCATATCTGTAAACTTTCTTACAACTGGCTCATGAGATTGTAAAATACAATAGGTTTGATCTCCATGGAGTTAGAAGCTTCATCTTTATTAGTCTGATGACATTTTAATATTTCTTCAAGATTAACTGGATGTCACGAAAACCAGAAATATTTTGCATGAATGGCAAGCACACAAGCAATTCTAAATGCTTATAAATGAAATCAGAGTTTTCACTAGATGACTTCTTTAGCAAAATAAACTATTCATCAAAGTGTTTATTCTGAATATAATAAACTTACCCTATGTCTCCTTTTCAGGTTATAACTGCTTTGGCCTTCAACATCCTTGCTATCGTTGCTGCATTAATTGCACTGATTCTAACAATAGTGGAGTTGTCCTCTTTTAATGCTGTGTCATATAGGAATTATGGACAAGCGGTAAGTAACTAATGCAATAAAAAATCTTAAATTTCTCTTTTTTTCTCTGCATTTTTAAATACTTTTATTGGTGCATTATAGTCTCACATCATAATGTGGTTCATAGTAGTAGTGGCATACATGCACACGGCACTTGGTGGCTCCCCCTGGCTCCCTCCCCACTCCTCCCCTTCCCCATACAAGATCCTGAGATTGGCTTTGGCATTGTCACATATGTACATGATGACAATGGAGGTGATTCCTTCATTAATCCTCCCCCTCCCCCTTCCTCTAGTCCACATCCCTGGCTCCACTGGGATTCTCCTCCATTATCCAAAGGGGCATTCTACCTCCAAGGTACACCCCCAGTCCTATTTTTTATTCATTTTTTGAAACAGGGTCTCACAAAGTTGCGGAGGGCCTCACTAAGTGGCTGAGGCTAGCTGCAAACCCAGATCCTCTGGTCTCAGCCTCCCAAGTACTGGGATTATAAGTGTGCGCCACCACACCCGGGTTTGTGTTCCATTTTTGTATGTCTTTTGTGTGTGTGTGTGTCAATACCATGCTGCGTTTATTACTGTGGCTCTGTAGTATAATTTGAAGTCAGGTATTTTGATGCCTCCTGCATGATTCTTCTTGCTGATAATTGCTTTGGTTATTCTGGGTCTTTTGCTTTTCCATATGAAATTTAGGACTGATTTTTCTAGCTCCGTGAAGAATGATATGGATTGCACTGAATCTGTAGATCGATTTTGGTAGAATGACCATTTTAATAATATTTATTCTGCCTATGCAAGAGCTTAGGAAGTAATCATCTTCTCAGATCTTCTTCAATTTCTTTTTTTCTCATAAGTTTTTTTTATTGATGCAGTATAGTCTCACATCATAATGTAATTCATAGAGATAGTTATATACATACACACAGCACTTGGTGAGCTTTCCCCAAGCTCCCTCCTCACACAGTAATATCACCATTTTTATTTTTTGGTACTAGGAATTGAACCCAGAGACATTCTACCACCCCAGCCCAATTTTTGGATTTTTTGTTTGTTTGTTTGTTTTAAAACGAACTCTCTAGATTGCTGAGGCTGTCCTCAAACCTGCAATCCTCCTGTCTCAGCCTCCCAAGTACTGGGATTACAGGCATATGCCACCATGTCCAGCCAAATTTCTTTTTTTAATGTTTTATAATTTTTATTGTAGAGGTCTTTTATTTCCTTGGTTAAACTTATTCCTAGATATTTTATTGCTTTTGAGGTTATCGTGAATGGAATTACATTCTGGATTTCTTTTCCAGTGGATTCATGATTAGCATGTAGGAAAACTACTGATTTTTTCAGATTGATTTTGTATTGTCATATTTTGCTGAATTTGCTGATCTTCTCTAGACATCTTTTGGTTGAGTTTTGGGGGTCTTCTTAGTATAGGATCATAACTTCTGCAAATAAGGATGATTTGTTTTTCTTTTTCTATTTGTATTCTTTTGATTTCCTTCTCTTCACTTGTCACTTTGGCTAGAGTCTTGACTTTTGTATTGAAAAGGAATGGTTATAATGGGCATCCTTTTCTTGTTACTGACTTCAAAGGGAATTCTCACAGTTTCTCCCCATTCAGTATGATGTTGACTTGGGGTTTATTGTATTTTGCCTTTATGATGTTGAGGTAAGTTCCTTCTATTCCAATTTTCTACAATGTTTTTAACATGAATGAGTGTTGGATTTGTCAAATGCTTTTTGCTATCAAGATGACCGCGTGGTTTTTGTCCTTCGTTCTACTTATGAGTTGAATTACATGAATTGATTTGCATATGTTGAGCCAGACTTATATCCCTGGAATGAAATCAACTTGGCAATGGTCTACAATTTTCTTGATACAGTTTTGGATGTATATCACTGGTATTTAGTTTGGGATTTTTGAATCTATATTCATCAGGGATATTGGTCTGTAATTTTCTTCTCTTGAGGTATCTTTATTCAGTTTTGGTATTAAGGATATACTGGCCTCATAGAAGAGGTTTGGGAGAATTCCATCTCTTTTTATTGCATGGGAAAACATGTGGAGTGTTGTGTTTAGATCTTCTATAAAGGTTTTGTAGAATTCAACTGGGAATCTGTCTGAACCTGGATCGATCTTTCTTTCTTTCTTCTTTCTTTTCTTTTCTTTTTGTGTGTGTGTGGTACTTGGAATTGAACCCAGAGGCATTCTAACTCCAAGTCACTTCTCCAGCCCTGTTTTAGTTTTGAAACAGAGTCTCACAAAGTTGCTGAGGCTGGTCATGAACCTGTGATCTCCTGTCTCAACTTCCCAAGTACTGCAATTACAAGTGTGTGTGCCACCACACCCAGCTTCTGGACTTTTTTTGATGGAAGGCTTTTTATTGATATTTCTGTTCCTTTGCTTGCTATTTTTCTGTTAGGTTTTCTATATCCTCTTGGTTTGATTTATGTAGGTTGTATGTGTCTAGAAATCTGTCAATTTCTTCAGTTTTCTAGTTTATTGGACTATAAATTTTTAAAATAGTTTCTGATGATACTCTGGATTTATGCACTGTGATGATGTCTCCTTGTTCACTTCCTATTTTAATAATTTGGGTCAATTCTTTTGGTTAGGTTGGCTATGGGTTTGTCAAGATTGACCCTTTTATGTTTTCAAAGAACCAGTGTTTTGTTCTGTTGATTTTTTAATATTTTTTGTTCTTTATTTCCTTAATTTCTGCTCTGATTATAATTATTTCCTGCTTTCTACTGGCTTTGGGATTAGTCTGTTCCTGCTTTTTTGAGGGCCTTCAGGTGTGTCATTAGGTTGTTTTTACGGTGACTTTTTCTTATGTGGGCACTTAGTGTTATAAATATTCTTCTTAAAACTGTCTTCAAAGTGTCCCATAGATTTTGGTATGTTGTGTGCCTATTTTAACTTAATTATAATTTTTTTTATTTCTCCCCTTATTTCTCCTGTGTTCCAGGCCTCAATCAAAATTGTATCACTCAATATCCATGTATTTATGTAATTCCTTTGGGTCTTTTCTGTTGTTCATTTCTACTCTCATTCCATTATCATCTGAAAAGATGCAAGGCATTCTATTACGATTTCTTAATTTGCTAGTACCTGCTTTGTGGCCCAGAATATGGTCTATTTTGGAGAAGGTTCCATGAGCAGTTGAGAAGAATGTGTATTTATCTGTCATTGGTTGGAATATTCTGTATATGTCTATTAGATCTATTTGGTTTGTAGTGTTCTTTAGGTCTGAAGAGTCTTTACTGATCTTTTGTCTGGAAGACCAATCTAGTGGTGTAAGAGGTCTGCTGAAGTCTCCCACTATTATTGTATTGGGGTCTGAGTTTGATGTCCCAAAGAGTTTGTTTCATAAAAGTGAATACACCCACATTTGGGGAATAAATGTTTACTATCATATCTTCTTGTTTAATTGTTCCTTTTATCAATAAGAGATGACCCACTTTGTTTCTTCTAAAAATTTTAGCTTAAAGTCTGCTTTGTCAGAAATGAGAGTTGCTACCTCTGTGAACACATGAACACTTTGGACTGCTGGCCTCTGGCATCCATGGTAGCTGGGCCCAAACTCAACAGGACTAGAGATTATGATGTTCTGAGCTTGTGGCCTGGCTGTCAGAATTTTGATGATCTAGGAATACCACCACTGATCTGCTGGTTGCAATAACATAGAACACTGTCAGCCACTGTCATCTGCAATCACCAGGCACAAACTCTGCTGGCCAAGAGAGTGATATATTCCAAGCTTGAGGTGTGGCTGTCTGAGTCAAATTGCCCAGAGACACTACTGCTGGTTTGCCAGCTGTGATCATGTGAAACCCTGCTGGCCCGTGGCCTCCTTGCTGTCAGGGCTCAAACTCAGTCTGGAACAGATTGTACTGTTCTGAGCCTGGGGCTTGGGTAGATGAGTTATTTAGCCCCAAGGACACAGCTGCTGTTATGGGCAGCTGCGATCCTGTGAGACCTTGCTTACCACCAGTCTTGGTACTTGTGCCCAAACACCACCAGGTGAGAGTTTATAGCCTTCCAAATCTATGACAAAGTTGGCAGAGTATTTCTCCCCACAGATACCACCGTTGGCATTCCTGCAGTTATCACTGGAGACCCTGGAGGGCCTGGATGAATTGCTGACCCTAGGTCCAGCCCAGGTGTCCCTAGGGTTGCCCACTAACTCAAGTTTCTGCTATATCCACCTGTAACCTCCACCCCCACCTTCACAGGGATCATTTGCAAACTTACAGAACCCATGGGTTTGGTTGATGCCACACAAGTCCCTGCAGCCAGTCATGCTCCCACTGGGAAGGTTTGTAGGCTCGCAGTCGGCCTTGACAAGCTCCGTTGTAATTGCTTAGGCCCCTGCAGGAAGGTCTGTAGTTTCTTGGTTCCAACAAGTTCTGCTGCAGCCACAGTTCATTGGGTGATTTGGTTGGGTGGTTTGTAGATTCACAGGGTTCTTGTTGAGGCGGGTTGTAGGCATTCGGGTCCCTTACAGGAAGGGTCTATAGTTTCTCAGTCCAGACAAATTCAGTTGCAGCCACAAGAGTTCACTGGGCAATTTGGCCAGGTGGTCTGGAGAGTCATGGTCTTGAGGTATTTAAGCATGGAGAGAAGAATGCAATTGCTTTTTGGTGTTAGTTCTCTGCAATCACTGGTTGGCAAGATTTAGCTGAGTCTCTAAGGGCCACTGGGTTCCAGCAACCACCATCTCATGTGCAGGCTCACCAAGATAGCTTTCTATGTCAAGATTATTCTTTTCAGTGGTTTTGAAGACTTCGAAAGTAAAAGGAGGCTTTTATTGTTCCTTAAAAATTCTTTGATTTGGTAGTAAGTAAAGTCTGGATTGAAAGTTTAGTTCAAGAATAATTTTAAGATACAATATTTTTAGTAAATGTTATTAAGCTATTTGAATTATTGACATGTCCAATTAAAACAAGTAAAAATATGAATATTTCATTGATAGTTGTATATGCATTAGGCTCAGGGTCACTTCTTCTTTTAATGTAAGAAGTGTTTCATTTTAGGCTATAAAATCATTCCTAAAATCAACAAGAGAATTCTGCTCTTGATATATACAATTCAAATTGTAAACATCTAGTAATTTCTGATTTAACTGATAAAACTTTACATAACAATCCTATATTTGCATCCTACATGAATTTTGCTTTAAGTCTGCAAATGCTAAATATACAAAAACCTGTCTTCTGTTTAATTTAGTATAATTAATATGCTTTGTACTATAGAAATAACAATAGTTCTTCCTAAGATAGTAACATTGTCCAGTAAAAGTGAATATCTTCACTCATAACTTATTCATAACACAATACATGTATTCCAATTGTGTTGACTTTAAATTCAGAATCATAGAACATTAGTGCTGCGAAGACATGAGCAATACATATAAAAATCTCCCATTTAAAATGAGGGCAGTTTAGAACAGAATTCCTATTTCTTTGACCAACAGGACAAAATAGATAACACTTACAATGATAAAGAGAAGAATTGTGGTAGGTAAGGGATAACTTCCTGCTCCCCCTATTCACTTCCTCTCTTTACCTACAATACATAGATGACCGTCAGTGGAAAGGAGCCAAGAATAGAGAACAGAAGCCTGGAGGACAGTGAGAAATAATAGAAAGTGCAGTAATACCTCAAAATAGATTGTAGTGAATGATGATTTTAAATAAACATGGATCAGATTTTCCCTATAAATTCTAAGAAACTTTTCTAATTGTTCTATAGATTCAATATATACAAATCTTCTATTCTGATTTTGGGGGCAGAGAATAAGGAGGGAGGACCTAAGTTATTAAGTGTATAATTGTTTTAAGATATTTAAGTCCCCATTCTTATTCCTAAGCTTATAATCACCAATTTAAGATAATAATGGCATAATTGCCAAGACCTGCTATCTTAATCTGTTTTCCATTGCTGTAACAAAATAACTGATGCTAGGGACTTATAAAGAAAAAGATATTTATTTATCTCACAGTTTGAGAGGCTGAAAGTCAATTTAGCTCACAGTTTTGGGGCTTTAGTTGGCCTCATAGCAGATGGCATCATTGTAGGAACATTCATGACAGGGATCCTTTGGTGAGACAGGAAACTAAAGAGCAGGGAGGGTCCAGTCTTGCTCTTTTATAACAAACCTCTTACCTGAACTAATGAGAGTCTGATGACAATTATGTTAATTCCTTCCAAGAACAGCACCCCTGTCACCTGTAACCACTCACTAGGCTCACTTCTGAAAGTTCCCTGCTACCTCTTACCATTACCAAATGGTAACCAAGCTTCCAACACCTAAACTGGTAGGGGACACACTCAAACCATATAAAAACCACTGCACCTGTTTTTGCAGTAAGCATTACCAACCATTGTAGACTGTATTGATCTGATCGGAACTCAGTATTAACTATTGGTTTCGTAGTCTCCCCCAAATCACAAGTTTTAGCTTTATTTGCTTGTGATCAGTTATACAAAATGAACTTGTATATTAGACCTACATTTCTTACACCGTTTCTTTTCCTAGTAACATTATAGGATTTTGACCCACATTTATTAAGTTAGCCAACATTTTGCAAGATTCTCATGACACATTTGCTAACATAAGCCAGGGCCTTTCCTAAATCTGCAAACGTCAGTTTTTTCAGTGTTCCCAGGTAGGTTCAGATATCCCCCAAAAGTGCATGCCTCTGAAATATGCCTCCCATATAGCAAAATGGTTAATAGTATAGACTCCAGAGCCAGATTGCATTCATTCACATTTTGTCCTAAATACTGTGTGTAACCATTGGAGAAGTTTAACTTTGTTTTCTAGTGTCCTTATATGTAAAATGGAGAAAATACTAATCCATGCCTGTTAGTTAACTGCTCCATTCTTTCTCCCAAAGTCCTACCCTGTTATTCTAGTAGCTAGCTAGACATTTTTCTTCTACTTGGATTTACTTCTGTCATCATCATCTTAAACTTGAAAGATATAAAATGGACAAAGTATAATACCTCCTCAAAATACTATACTGCAAGACTCCCTGGTTTCATTTTCCTAGGCTCAAAATCTTGACCTTAACCCTTCTCTTTGTACTGTCTTTTGAATAACCATAGATTATTTATTCTTTATGTAAATTTCTTAAATTATATTGTTTTTTGTTAATGTGACAAGAAATTCATCCCAAATTGATGTTAGCAAAAAATATGACAGTTACTTAAACTTGTTCGAAAAACTCAGGTTATGTGTTAAGAACACACACACACATACACACTCACTTATATTCTCATTCTCTCTCTTTCTCTCTCTCTCTCTCTCTCTCTCTCTCTCTCTCTCTCTCTCTCTCTCTCTCTCTTCTATTTTAGATACTCTGTAAAACATTTTGGCCCTTCAGGGGAAGAGGTTTGAGAATAACACTAATTTGTATAAATTAAGGGATATAGGCAAAAATGACATCTTACAGTCTAACCAGCATAGAAGCTACAAGTAACTTCCAGCTAAAATGTTATGATTTATGTATTGCTGCCAACAAACTTAAATTGGAATTCTGTACCTGGGTATTTCAGATGCACCCGTTTCTTCCCTGTCTTCCTATTTATATTATACATAAATGAACACTACTTCAATTAAAACTTGTTTTATCATTCTTCTCAAAACATGTTAAGTTTCTTTTGTTTAGTTGTTTCCTTACATTAACAAACTATAGTTACTATGATATACTTTTATTACTGGCTCCATTTTATGTCTCTATTTCTTAGTTATTTTGTCACTTTGAACTTGTTCTGTTAAATTCTTTCTGAAACAAGATAGATTACAATGAAATGAGTAAGTAAAACTTTAAAGATGCTTAGAATACTGTTTCTTTCTTCATATTTTCTAAGTACAACCTATATTTCAAAGGTCCATAGATATTAATGGTTTTTGGTGAACCTCTTGTTTCCTAATTATTGAGCGAGCTTTTATTCATTTTGACATACTAACCTTATCATATGTGACTTTATGTTACCTTTCCATCTTTACTACTTGATTATAAACTGAGAAAATAGGAAGTTTTAATGTGTCATTGTATTCCTATTTTCTAATCCCTACAACCCAATAGTTCCATGCATATAAAAGATATTAATAGAATCAACAATGGAAAAAGGAGAGGTAGAGGAAGAGAAGGAATTGAAGGAAAGGGGATTATGATATTATTCCTTCTAGGTCTGAATATCATTTTTGTCTTTACATGACCAGCACAAAGACTAGATTTTTAGGATAAGTATATACATATGACTCACCCATCATATATGCAGTTGAAAATATCTTTCTAAGCTGGGCGTGGTGGCGAATGCTTGTAATCCCAGTACTTGAGAGGCTGAGACTGGAGGACCCAGGTTCGCAGCCAGCCTCAGCTACTTAGTGAGGCCTTCACAACTTAGTGAGACCCTATTTCAAAATAAAGAATAAAAAATAGGACTGGGGGTGTAGCTCGGAGGTAGAATGCCCCTAAGTTCAACCTCCGCAAAAAAGTACCGCAAACAAAAGAAAATATCTTTCCAATAGCAATAGAAGGTATCTGCTTTATCCCAGCAATCACAATCCCCTGGTGCTTCCAAATGAAATGTTCTTTGAACTTTTTTTGAATTTACTTATCATTCCATGTGATATTACAGAATTTTCTATGTGTGATTTTATTGTCAAAATGTAAACTTAAGATTATAATTAGTAATAGCTGTCTTAAAAGACAAGGATATCACATTTAAAAATGTCTTGGTGGCCATCTTATCATTAGAGATGGAAGGCTTAAATCTTATTAAGTGAAGATTTTAGGTAGTGAGCTGTGCAGGGACTCTAATGAAGACATTAATGAAAACAAACAGTTGTAAGGAGTGTGACAAGAATGCCAAGTGACGAAGACCAAGGATGGAAGCTGCAGACAATGAACTGGGTAGAATGAGAGCAGTGAAAGTGAAGCAGAAAGCAAAGGAAATAAAAATGCCCACAGAAAACAAATAGTGAAATACATTCATCTATTCTTATTTTCCTTCTTTTTCTTGGCTCTTGTACTAGGTGTTCCTTTCATGAGCATGTTGATACTTACTAAACATAATTATGTAAGATTTCTCCCTATTTCTTGGTTACAGAAACTAGGGAGGGAAGTTTCACGTATCTTACTGGCCTCCTACCCCTTGGAAATTGTTATTACACTTACATATTCAATCTGCAACTGTGCACAGTTGGTAAGTGTTTTCTCTGTCAAATTAAAACATGTTAATTTCTTTTAAGCACACTCTATGAGGAGATTAAGTCCACTGCCAATATGTATTGACAAATAAAAATGGAGTATGTGACAATATTTCCTTTACTTTATAAATAGAAAATTACAAAAGTAATACATGAAAATTACAAAAGTAATACATGAAACTATAAGAGTGTAAAAAATGCTTAGATTAAAAAGTGATTATTCCCTCAATGTAGTCTTCATCATACCTACACATTCAAATCTAAACAAAAAACAGACACAGAGTTTTCTTTTTACTAATTAATTGCATAATCAAATTCACATTTTGTCACATGTGGGTTTTGCCATTATCATAAACATAAACATCTTTCCATTACAAAACACTACATCTAAACAAGACCTTTTATTAACTTATTTTTCTTAGTATTTAGCATTCCCGTATGCTGCATATTTAGCTTTGTTTGTAGTTTTTTTAATTATAAAAATTATGTAGTGAACATTTCAATACAAATAATTTTTCATACAAAGGACTGCTTCTCTTGGTGGATTCCTAAAAGTATAATTGTAGGGTCAAGTTTAATAACATCCCCAAATGTCACAACAGTTCACAGTATTACAAAAATGTATGAGAATGACTCTTTTTATACAAGCTTAAAATAATTAGGTACCTAACATTCATTCATTTTTTTCTAAAATATTCATGGCATATCCCCTATTTGCTAGGCTTTGAATACGCACTATGGATGCAGTGATTAAGAACACAGTGTCCCTACTATCAAAAAGTTTGTGTTCTATATATAAAATAATGTCAGGATTGGAAAATGTTGTGAAATAAAAACACAGTAAGAGTAAGGAGATAAGGCAAAGATTGTTTTCCATAGAATGGTCAGAGATGACCTCTCTGAGCAGAGATTAATTGAAGGATAGAAGCAGCTACGGGAGTGTGGAAAAGGAGGTTTGGTGGGGAGTTATTGGGGAGTATGTTGATGGTATATATTTATATTTATTGAGATAAAAGAGAGGACTACAACATTTTTGAGAGAAAAAAAAACATGTTAGGGAATTTCATTTGGCATTATATAATTAATGTAAAGCCATATTTACATAATTCATGTGGATAGATATTTTTACTGGCACATACTGATTATAAAAATAGTGAGTTCCATTGTGGCATATTCATACATGCATATAATGTAGTTTAATCAATTTCATTTTCTATTTTCTCCTCTTGTCCTCCTTGCTTGCCTCTCCCTGGTTCCCTTTCTCAGCCCTAATAGTCTCACTTCTACCTTTCATGAGATGTCTGAAAAAGAGGTTTTGAAAAATAAGGAATGATTAGGACTTCCAGAATGTCTGAGTAAGGACATGTCAAATATCCCTAAAAATTGAGTATTAAACTTGTCAGTAAAAACTTTGAAAGTTAACCAAAACATGCAACAAATTGAGAAGTGTTTATGAAATTCTACTGGATCTAAATAAAATCTGGATGTCTATGACGTGTTATCGTGGGGCTGTCTCTCATTCCTCCAACATCCTAGGTTTCATTATGCAGAAGTTTTCTTTTGTGAGTCACACTGTGAGGAACAGCAGCCTTGCTGCTTCAGAGCTAATTTTATTTGAGGAAGAATACAGACATTTCCATGACCAGGGGTATTATTTAAACAGCAAAGATCTTAGTGACAAACCAGGTAAGACCAAGGTCACTCCTATCCTGACTGAGGTTATAGAACAGTTGGGGCAAGAAATTGACTGACAACCAACCAGAAATTCAGCAGAGAGATAGAGAACAAGAAAGCCACAATGGGATATTTTCCTTGATAATATTCTATTTCTCCCTTATGATCTAGAAGAATATAAATATGTACAAGACTATGCACACATTAAGGAAACTGGAGAGCGCCATAGTGAGTTACTCACCCTGGCTAAAAAAGAAGCCATGCAAAAATAAAGCAAAAGCTAGAATAGATTTCTAAATGGCTAAACTTTGAAAATGTTCTTCGATTCAGAACAAAGTGGAGAATCAGATGAACCAACAATATCGTGGCGGCTCCATGAGATCGGAACAAAACATCAGTTCTACATCAACAGCATATTGAGGTAGGAAGGCTTTGGGAAAACACCAGTAGGCAACTCAAGAGAGCTAGCAACTGGGTGAGAACCAAAACTATCTGTTTCTAGAATAGAAAGAGAATTAATAAAAGGGATAGACGACAGCGGTGTGGGGAAAGGAAGCTTTCCCTCTGACCAGTTGAAAGAAACTCTCCCACTGAGTTTAAGATAAACAGGCACTGCAGCTCAACAAATTCACAGTCTGAACAGAAAATAAGCTCAGCTGCAGTGAGCTCAGCCAGCAAGGGAGAAAGCCCCAGCACTCTCCAGTGGAGACAGAAAGAGCAGGGAAGCAGCAATTGCTTATAAAGGCTCTTTGTTTAGAGGTGAATACTAAAATTTCTTATGAAAAGGATACTAAAAATTCCTATGAGTTACCTATGTTTTTCATATTTTGTTCTCGCTTTTTTGCTTCACTGTTTGTTCCTGTATGCTTGCTTTTTGAAAACTAAAGACCACACAGCCACTAGGCTTTACTCTTCATTGGATTGGTGGGTGCCCATATCCCATGTTGTGAGTCAGTCTGAGCAGAGGAGTGGGACTATAACACAGACATGGGAAAAACTCAGGGCACTAAAGGGAGCCACAACTGCTAGTCTGTCAGTCTGGAAAGAGAGAAAAGGAAAGGGCACTTTCATTTGAAATTGGTGGTCTGATCTCTGGGATAAGAAATATGACTGACAGGGTGCAACTGGTGCAATCAGGGCTGGGTAGGAAGTGGTGGCCCTGAAACAGCCTACCCTGGCCCAGCAGCACCTCCCCATACCTAGAAGGTTTTGGTGGATAGACAGATGCCTCCCACTCACCTCCTCCCACCACACAGACTGAGGCTCTTGAAATGAGGAATGTGATGTATAACAGATTGGTCTACAGGTGACACAAGCAGACCTGCCAGATTTGTACTCCCACCCCTGGTCACAGTAACAAAGCCATTTTAAGGGTGAAGTCAGCTCTGAATCAGACAACGCTTCCCCAGTAGAGGCTGCCAGGCAAGGAGGGGGCAGAGGTCAGCATACGACACTCCTAAAAAGTTTGACTGGTTTGGGTCAGAACTGAGACAAACAACAATTATGTTATACAAACTTCCTCATAGCTGGGAGATTCTAAAATTGAAACCTCTTAAAGAAAGTTCTACATTTAAAAATCAGTGAGAAGATAGAATCTCTTTATGACTGTTACTTCTCTAACTACTTGACATAAACTAATATCCAGTACCCCTCCACATTTTGTGTTTTTTACAAGTTACATCTAATTTTACTATTTCTTGATCAATTGGATCCTCTCACCTTACCTCTTTTTTTCTTTCCCATTACCATTCCTTTCTCCTCCCTTGCCCCTCCCATTCATCCTTTTTCCTTGTCTTCTTTCTTTCCTCTCTCACTTTTTTCTTTTTTTCCTTTATCTTGTTTTTAATCCCTTTTTTCACTTCAATTAGCATAATGTCATTAATGCTTAATCTTTTCAGACTGTTATTTCTCACACTTTTCTATTTGGTTAATATAGTTGTAGAAATCATCATTGATAATATTTATAACATATGTGGATATATCATTTGCTCTTAAATTATCACTGTTACTAGAGGTTACTCTCTTCTCTCAAAGTGCTAATGGTTGAACTTAACACTATATTTGACTTCAAAAAATATGAAATAGTCCAAGACATCTCCAAAAGTTTATAACCTTACAAAGATTCCCACAAACTAAAGGTGAAGGGCTGGAGTAAGGTAATCCATGCCAATGGAACCCGAAGACAAGCAGGAATAATACAGCAAGAGGAAATAACAATTATCAACATCTATGCCCCAAACATAGGTGCAGCCACTTTCTTAAAACAAACTCTGCATGATATAAAATCACACATAGATCCCAATACATTAATACTAGGAGACTCAATACTCCTCTCACATCGCTAGACTGATCTAAAAAAAAGGTCAGTAAAGATGCTTCAGACCTAAATAATACCATAAACCAAATGGACCTGTTAGACACATACAGAATATTTTACCCAGCTACAGCTGAATTCACATTTTTCTCAGCAGTACATGGAACCTTTTCCAAAATAGACCACAGTCTGGGCCACAAAGAGAGCACTGGCAAATTCAAAAAATGTAACATAATTCCCTGCATCTTTTCAGACCACAATGGAGTGAAACTAGAAATCAACTCTAAGAAGACCCAGAGTAATCATGTAAACACATGGAGACTGAACACCACATTGATGAACAAGGAGTGGGTCATAGAAAAAGTAAGGGGAGAAATTTAAGAATTCCTAGAAATGAAAACAGAGATACAACATATCAAAACCTCTGGGACACCTTGAAGGTAGTACTAAGAGGAAAATCTAAAGCACTGAGTGCCCACATAAGAAAAACAGAAAATTGCCAAATAAATAACCTAATGGCACAGCTCAGAGGCCTTGAAAAACAAGAACAGTTTAACCTCAAAGCCAGTAGAAGACAGGAAACTATTAAAATCAGAACAGAAATTAGTGGAGAAGGGAATAAAAAAAATACAGAAAATCAGCAAAACCAAAAGCTGGTTTCTTGAAAAAATAAACAAGATAAATCATTAGCCCACCTAGCCAAAAGAAAAAGAGAATCAACCCACATTACCAAAAAGATGAAAAAGGTGATATTACCACCGACAGTGTCGAAATCCAGAGGATCGCCAGGAACTACTTTGAAAAACTATCCTCCAACAAAATGGAAAATCTAGAAGAAATTGAGAAATTTCTAGACACGTATAATCTTCCTAAATTAAGTCAAGAAGATATAGGAAACTTAAACTGGCCAATAGCAAGCAAAGAGATAGAAGCAGCGATAAAGAGTTTATCATCAAACAAAAACCCAGGCCAGATGGTTCTCCAAGTGAGTTTTATAAAACCTTTATAGAAGAGCTAATCTCAATACTTCTCAATCTATTCCACAAAATAGGAAGAAATGGGACTCGCCCAAGCACATTCTATGAAGCCAACATCACAATACCAAAGCTGAATAAAGACAGCTCAAGAAAAGAAAACTAAAGGCCTATATCGCTGATGAACTTAGACACAAAACTGTCAAACTAAATACTAGCCATGTACATTCAAAACCATATCAAGAAAATTATACACCATGACCAAGTCGGGTTCATGCCAGGGATGCAAGGCTGGTCCAACATACAAAAAACAATCCATGTAATTCACTACATAAACAAAATCAAAGACAAAAATCACATGATCATTTCAATAGATGCTGGAAAAGTATTTGATAAAATCCAACACCCATTCATGCTAAAAGCACTACAGAGAATCAGAATACAAGGAATATGCCTCAACATTATAGAGGCAATATACAATAGGCCCACAGCCAGCATCATATTAAATGGAGAAAAACTTCAAGAATTCCCACTAAAAACAGGAACAAGACAAGAATGTCCATTATCACCATTTCTGTTCAATATAGTACTTGAGATTCTAGCCAGAGGAATAAGGCAAGAAAAGGAAAACATAGGTCTAAAAATAGGGAAAGAAGAACTAAAATTATCCCTTTTTGCAGATGACATGATACTATACTTAGAAGACCCAACATAGTCAACCAAAAAACTTACAGAACTAATCAACAAATTCAGCAAAGTGTCTGGATACAAAATCAATCTTAAAAAAAATTCCTATATGCCAACCATAAATCTGCTGGAAAAGAAATCCAGAAAACAATTCCACTCACAATAACACCCCCAAAAATAAAATATACAGGGATAGACCTAACAAAGGAAGTAAAAGACCTCCATAAGGAAAACTACAAAAAGTTGAAAAAAGCAATCGATGAAGACCTTAGAAGTTTGAAAAATCTTCAATGCTCTTGGATTGGCAGAATAAATATCGTCAAAATGGCCATTCTCCCAAAAGTGATCTACAGATTCAATGCAATGCCTATTAAATTACCAAAGCCAAAGTAGTTCTTATCAACAAGAACCATGCAGGAGGCATCACAATACCTGACTTCAAACTCTACTACAAAGACACAGTAATAAAAACAGCATGGTACTGGCACAGAAACAGACACATAGACCAATGGAGCAGAACAGAAGATTCAGAAACAAATCTGCACATTTACAGCCAATTGATTTTTGACAAAGGAGCCAAAAACATACACTGGAAAAAAGATAGCCTCTTCAAAAAATGGTGTTGGCAAAACTGGTTAACCATATGCAGAAAAATGGAAATGAACCCCACTTTCTCACCCTGCACAAGAGTCAATTCAAGATGGATCAAAGACCTGGAAGTCAGGCAAGAGACCTTGCAGCTACTTGAAGAGGGTATAGGTGCAACACTTCAACACATAAGCACAGGTAAAAAACTTTCTCAATAAGACCCCAAAGGCACAAGCAACTCAAAGAAAGATCAATACATGGGATTGCATTAAACTGAAGAGCTTTTTTGCAGCAAAGGAAACTATCAAGAACCTCAACAGAGAGCCCACAGAATGGGAAATTTTTGCCATCTACTCCTCTGAAAGGACGAATATCTAGAATCTACAGAGAACTCCAGAAACTCATAGCTAAGAAAACAAATGACCCATTCAAAAAATGGGCAAAGAATCTAAATAGACACTTCACAAAAGAAGAAATACAAATTGCCAATAAGTATATGAGGAAATGTCCAACATCATTAGCAATCAGAGAGATGCAAATCAAAACTACCCTGAGATTTCACCTAACACCAATTAGAATGGCAATCATCAAAAACACAACAAATGCTGGCAAGGGAATGGAGAAGTGGGAACCCTAATACATTGCAGATTAGCGCAACCACTTTGGTAAACAGTATGGAGGATCTTCAGACAAATGGGAATGAACCTGCCATATGATCTAACAATACCACTTCTGGGTATCTACCCAAAAGAATGGAAACCAAACTATCAGACCGATGCATGTGTATCTATGTTTATAGCTGCATAATTCACAATTGCCAGACTATGGAAACAGCCAAGATGTCCATCAACAGATGATTGGATTATAAAACTATGGGATATGTGCACCATGGAATTTTACTCAGCCATAAAGAAGAACAAAATCATGTCATTTTCAGGCAGATAGATGGAACTGGAAAACATTATGTTAAGTGAGATGAGTCAGTCACAAAAAGTAAAAATTTGGATACTCTCAGTAATATGCGGAAGTTAGGGAGAAAATGGGTCATAAGAGGGACTCCAGATGAAGAAGGAGAAACCTTAGGTGAGCAAGAAGGTGACTTAACTGAAGATGATGGTTGGGGGCAGAGGGTACCCTAATGTACATGATGGACTTTCACAAACATATCAAAGTCAATCACTAAGCTGAACATTAGAAGGAGGGAGAGGGAAGGGAATGGGGTGGGAATTGGGGAAGGGTTAAATTAGAAATGTGTGCATGTATGCCTCTACCAGCCTATACTTAACAAAGATGTATGAAATTAAAGTGCATCAATAAAAAAAGACTATAGATAAAAAAATCTCCCATTCCTGGTTGAAATATAAATTATTGCAAAAGCTTTAAAAGCTTTTTTGATGTAGCCTACTAAAAGTTAAGATGAACCTAACCCTTTAATCAGTAATTTAACTCCTTCATATACACCCAGTGTTTGCACTTATGCACTAAGATACATTTCAGAAACATATAAAACAGTATTTATAATTACTTCAAAGTGGAAACAACACAAGTGAGTGGTGAATAAATTGGAGTAAATTACTCTAATAAAAATATACAATAAAATTCTAACAATTAAAGTGACTGTACCCACACTTTAAAACATAGAGTACACTTAAAAATGTAATGTTAAGTATAAAAAGGGAAACTTTGGGCATACATATTTTTTATTCCACTCATATGAAGTTTGGAACCAGGCAAACCAAAGCTAAATTGCAGTGTTTATTGATACTAGTTTAGCTGGTGAAACTAGAAAGAAAAGGAAGGATTGATCATTTAAAAGTTAAAATGACACTTACCTGGAAAGGAAGGAATGGGTAATAGTTGGGAAATACCTTAGGAAGGAATTCTGGGGTGCTGGCATCTGTTTATGTCAAAGATCATGAATATTATTATGGTAAAAATCAGGAAGTATTCCAAAAGTTGATACAAGTGATCCAGTATGAATTAAGAAAGCAGGTTAACGACAAAAGACACTTTAAGATCTTATCCTTTAAACATCAACAATGCATGTGTTTTGAACATTTACATATTATATGACTTTAAGAAACATGATATGATTTGTAAATGATTACTTTTTTTCCAGGGTCGAATGCGTGACGAGAGTCTTACAACTGTTCCAGAAGACATTGAGAGCTCTTTGTGAAAACCTTAGAGGTGTGAAATTCTATTGGTGCTGATAGCTGATATGGGGGCTAGTGATATTTTTTATAACAAAACTGCTTCGAAGCCAACATATTTTACACCAAAGAAAATACAAAACAAGTTGGATTTTCCTCCTCATATTAAAAAAAAATCTACACACATCTTCTAGGCTTCAAGTGGAAAGCTTTTACTATACAAATGTGAGATTTTTACAAGGAGGAATTTGTTATCTATATACTATGAATAGCTGTCAACTCTCCATAACAGAGCTGTCATAAAAGACCATGTAAAAGATGTGTTATCTTGAGAGTACAGGCTATAAAGATTTGAAGTATGATGTATAATTCACAGGAAAACTTTAAATTATGTTCCTATGAAAAGCACATTTCGTATTATTAGTTATTCTATCTGAACTAGCTTCTGCCTTAACAAAGTATTAATCGAAAGACCACCAATTAAGAGTTTCTTCATTGTTCCATCACTCCTCCTCTCCTAATTAAAGTTCCTTCTGCCCAGAAAGTCTCTGCTGTCTTTCTTCCCCTTTCATTCTCATTGTTTCCTACTTATCATTGTTTGTATCATCTGATCACTCACTTTTCAAAGCAAACTGCCATTCCACGATGAGAAGAGTTTCCCAGGAGTCCATTCTGAATATAGTTTACTTTCTTTCTTCCTTCTAATATGGAACATAACTTCAGAAAACTTTGCTCAGCAATATTAATCATGCCAGTGAGTACGTGTAACTCTTTTAAATGTGGTCTTGTTTTTGTTTTCTATTTTCTCTCAAGGTGTTTCACCAATTGTTATCTACTACTGTCAGTTAAAATTTCTTGTTTCTAACATTTTCAGTGCTTAGCTCATTTCTTTCAAGCATGTACGATGTGCTATTTAATATATTAAACTCTGGCATGTCAAACATTAATAAGATACTTTATGGCATGGAGTTTTTAGGGGAGAAAAAAACAGGTAACAAATCAAGACACTGTGTGATACATGAAATAGTAAATTATGAAAAATAAAAGTAGGAGAGAGGAGATAATGCTCCTATTGTGAAATAAAGGTAATAAGGTTTTATAAACCTTTGAGCAAGGGATTATAGTTAACCACATAGACTGAAATGTTGGAATACATTTCAATAGAAGAAGTAGCTCATAAGAAATGTGGGGAGGGCAGAGCAAGATAGTGGAATAGACTCTACAGTGACCACTTCCCCACAGAAATACCAAATTGAAAATCCACACGCAAAAATACCTTCTTAGTAGCTAAGAAAACTAGGGGATAGAACATAACACCTGATAATATCATAGGAGCAAAAGCCACTTTTAAATGGAACAGGGACAGTTTTATACTACCTTTTTCATTCCTCTCCTGGCCTCAAGAAGTACAATGTGGACAGAGATACTGTCCACTTGGAAGAAAGAGGCACTGAGCTTCAGGTGTAAGCCAGCTTCAGTGACCCTGGGATTCTAGTCTGGCACCACACCATCTATAGTGGTTCTAGGCTCAGAACACCTCCCAGTGCTACAGTGGACCCGGGCATAGGGACCACACTGAATGTTCTATCAAGAATTTCTGGACAGTCTTACAGGTAAAAAGTATTTCCAAAGTCAGTCTACACAGACTGGAAAAACTACTACTGCAGATATTGATGCATGGCCATAAGAATCAAGATCAATAAAGGAAATGTAACAAAACCAGAGAAAGTACCAGTAACAGACCCTAAAGAGATGGAGGTGTATGAACTGCATGACAAAGAATTCCAAGTAACTGTTGTAAGCCAATTTAGCAAACTTTAAAGAAATACAGAGCAATAATTTAAAGAAATGAGGAAAACAAGTGACCAGAAAAAAAAAGTAACAGATTTAAATAATAAAAGTAATCAAACCAAAATTCTAAGAATTAAAATGGCAAAGAATGAAAATATGCAATAGAAAGCATTAAGAACACAAACTATCCAGATTGACATTAAAACCCACATATTTTAAGAAAACAAAAATCTTCATCAAGTTAAATATTAAGAGGCAACCTCTGAGGTTGAATGAAGAGGGAACATAGATGAGTGCTACCCTGGCACACACAACAAAAAGCCTAACATTTGATAATGGTTATCTCCCTGCTTCCCCCATTTTACCAGATTCATTCAAAATTAGAGATTTAATCAAAATCACTTTGTATTGCAAAGACGACTTGACCCTGAGCAGTGGGGGAAAGCATGGAATATTTACAGAAGGGCAAGTATCTTGATGAGGACAAGCACAGTGTCCTTAGAAGACAGGAAATCCTGTGCAGGTAGACAAGAAGAAATCATTATAGTACTTATATGACATGTTAAAGCAGTGTCATTTCAACCTATGAGTGATGGAGTCCTGTGGAAGCATAAGAAGTAGAATCACAACTAGAGACACAAGGTTAGCTCCTTGTAGCAGGAATGTGGAGCATCAAACTGAGGGAACTGATACACTAAAAGCAGGTTATAACAATATTGCCAATTTTCCAGATAAGAAATGATGCAATAAGAGTGTGAGATGAAGATAAAGAGGAGAAATTTGATTTGAGAGAAAATCAAAAGGATATAGAGGTTGGTTAGATTTGGAAGTGATTATAGTGCTCTGATCTTGGCAGTTATATGATGAGACTGTCACAATGGAGAAAAAAGCAGAATTTTATGGGCAAGGGATATTGGTCTGGTTTTGTTTTGTTTTATCATGGGTGCTCTTGTATAAACCACATAGAAATTTTTAGTAGGAATTTGGAAATATGACAGGAATTCAGTATCAAGTACTCTGGTAGAAATTCAGCTTTGGAAATTATAAGATTATAGTATGCACGTTATACACAAATGACATTTCCCATGGGAAGAGCTCCAAGCCAGCACTCCAAATCCCACAAAATAACAGGTACAAAATTTTAGAAAGGGTTTTTCATATGGTGTCTTAGAGAACCCAAGCCCCATCTAAAGGCCTTCAAAATTAGAGGGGGAAAATCATAATCAAAGAAACAAAAATCTTTAAGATTTGTAAACTAAATTCTTACATATTGTCCAAAGATCTAATTGTGTTTTCTGAAGAGAATGAAAATAGAAAGGGCTTTAGGGAAGAGTCTTATTTAAGACTAAAAATATAAGGCCATGGAATAAAGTCCACAAGGAGAAGTGACCTAAAAGTACACAGAAAACTAGGAGAGTCAATGTTGAAAACTAATAAGCAGTGGTGAAAAAAAAAGTTGTTTTGATTATAATTACTTATCATTTATTTCTAATTCTTACGGTAGTACTTTAACATGTTTTCTAATACTACTCAACCACATTTGTAATATTTTGACAAAAAAATTAAGTTCCTTTATAGTCATATATAATCAATTTGTGCTGCTTGTGCTCATTTAGCACATACTTAGTCATCTGCATTTATTTTAGGCCCTGGGTATAAACAAGACAAGACTCCTACCCTGTAATGGAGCTAGAAAAGGAAGATAGATTATATTCAAGTTTAAAACTGAATTAGCAAGAGAATTTTAGGATATATGGAATTGGGAAATGCTTTACAGAAACTAAGGACGGCAGAAAAATAGGGAAAAGAGTAAAAGATAGCATGGGTAATTGGCACTATTTTAGATAAGAAATTCTAAGAAAGTGACATTTAGGTTGAACCTAGAGTGGAGCTAGCTTTTGTGTGTGGGGTGTGTGTGTGTGTGTGTGTGTGTGTGTGTGTGTGTGTAGGGGTGCATACTGGAGATTGAACCCAGGGGTATTCTATCTCTAAGATATATACCCAGCCCTTTTTGTTGTTTGTTGTTTGTTTGTTTGTTTGTTTGTTTGAAACAAGGTCTTACTAGGTTGTAGAGGGCCTTGCTAAATTGCTGAGGCTGGCTGTGAACCTGCATCCTCCTGTCTCAGCCTCCCAAATACTGGGATTACAGCTTTGTGCCACTGGGACCAGCTGGAGCCAACCACTTTTAAAGTCAGAAAATAAGTGCTCCAAGCAGAAGAAATAGGATAAAATCCCAAGAGGAGAAAGCTTGACTGATTTGAAAAGATGATGTGGCTAGAACTTATTGATCAAAAAGGAAGGTGATTACAATGTAGTGAGACCCTGTTTCAAAATGAAGAATAAAAAAATAGAAGTAGGGGGTGCAGCTCAGAGGTAGAATGGCCTTGAGTTCAATTGCCAGTACCGCACCAAAAAAAAAAA
>PVLC010024109.1:0-24993 GCA_004027655.1 Graphiurus murinus
ACTCACCGAAGTGAACCTGAGGGGGAGGGAAGGGGAGGGGATTGGGGTGGGAATCGGGGAAAGGGTCAAATGAGAACTATGTGCAAATATGTTGTTAACAACCCGTACTTAACAAGGATGTATGTTATATTGCACGAATTACTACAATAAAAAAAAAAAAAAAAAAAAAAAACCTAATGACGGCAACTATATGAAGGGGTAAGAGTGTTGTGTTTAAGCAGGAGAAAGTCACTCTAAGATATTATGTCCTCCGTTGTGAAGCTTAGTATTTACACCCGCTCCTTTCAGAGCAAAACTGCTTCTTTGGTGTGCTGTGGGGTTGGTCCTATTGGTGGGGTAGGTGTCAGGGCTGTTCATCTCTTATCCAGGTTTGGGGTGTGTAGAGCAGATGAGGGCAGATGCCAGAACATAGGAGCCCAGGAAAAGAACCGCCAATGCAAGAAAGAGGTGTGGGGTTTTCAGGAAACCAAGGGGGCCAGCTGGGAGTCCAGGGGGCAGGTCAGCGGGACAGGGTCCCTCAGCACAGTGGAGACAGAAGGCCACAGTGGCTTTCAGTGACACCGAAGGTCTTATGGGCACTTATTGTATTTTCAAAGACATATTAACCCCGCAGACTGTTTTTCCAGGTTCTTTTCTAATACTAAATCTCCTCATGAAAAGCAAATAAACCATGCTGCTCTTAATTACTTTAATGATAATTATTTGCTTTATGGATTTTCAAATACTGACCAACTTATTTTGATTTCTCAGCATGATACTTGATTGCTTATCCTCCAGAATTAGGATAATAAACCTGAAAGATGAGTCACAACCACATTCTAAAACCAGAGAGAACGATTTTTCAGTGGTCTCCATTGCCATCATCTTGTCCTGATGCTACGCCTGAAGAATGACTGCCCTCCCTAATCATGCCTGAGTGACTAGAGGCACCCAGCTGGGGAATCTGAATGCTTGAGATTCAGTCTGAATGCTCCAGCCAATCCTGTGTCCCTTTTAAATTAAACAGCCCACTTCAGACCTCAGACCATCTGATCACGCAGTCTTCCCTACATCTCTGCTTACTCTTGACAGCAGCATGTGTTCGTGATATATTGATGTTTTGCAGATAGAATTAAACTGCAAATTTTACGTTGTCGAGCAACATCCCTTTTTGTGGTTGATGATGTTCAGATAACAAGCATAGCAGCTATACTGTCAATTGTGTTTAAACTTAAAGAATATAGTTCAAAGCCCTATGTTTTACAAGGCCTTACATTTTCAATACAGCTAATAAGAATTTTAGGAAATTTCTTATGAATATGAGAAAACACATATTGGCCAAAGAAATGATGTTATCTTTTTGTAAGTGTAATGTTTTTCAGAAGAGTAAGTTTTTAAAGAATATCTTGAGATAGCTTGGCATGTTTACTAAAGCTAACCAACTTTGCTACATAAGGAAATGTAATATATCTTAATATATTTGGAGAAGCCAAACTAAAATGATATTTGTTTCAGTTATTTATGGCTTTTAACGGATTTTTCTTTTTCTAAGAATATTGGTGATTTGTATTAATTGCAGACAAATAAATAAAATTGACTCAAGTAATAATGGGTTGAGAGACAAATCAGCATTAATCTTAGTGCTCAGAAATAACCACAGAGAACCTTTCTGGTGATAGCTTTTTATACCATAAATAAATTATTTAAAAATTTATATATTATACATAATTATGCATATACTTTCAATTATGAAAATATTATTTAGATATAGTTTATAATTATGTAAATGTAATTTTTCAAAAATAAGAATTAATGTTTATGGAATGCCTACCACATACTGTTTTAAGCCCTGCCTGTCCCATAATGAATTGCCAAAACTAAAATTGGGTATAGTGTAATCTAGTGATGTTACTAACTTATGCTTCATAAAATTCCTATGAAATAAGCACTATTTTTAATTCCCATTTTATGGATGAAGAAATCAAAACAGAGCACACTTGCTAGTATTTGGCTCAACCCTCCATTTTTTAAGCAATTACAGTATTCTGAATCATACATAACATTTTTTTTTTTTTTTTTTTGCGGAACTGGGGATTGAACTCAGGGGCATTCTACCTCCGAGCTATACCCCCAGCCCTATTTTTTACTTTATTTTGAAACCGAATCTCACTAAGTTGCCGAGTGCCTCACTAGGTAGCTGAGGCTGGCTGAGAACCCGGATCCTCCGGTCTCAGCCTCCCGAATGCTGGGATTACAAGCGTGCTCCACCATGCCCCGGCTCATACATAACATTTTTAAATCGAGGTATACATGTTATATAGCCAGATTTCCTTCTTTCCTCAAACCCCATGCCCCACCTACTGTAACTGTCAAATGGAAGGATTTATGAGGAGTGAGGACGCCAAGAGCCCTTAGTAGACTGTGAGTCTACGACTTAGTCTTGAGACCTGGAATGCTGATGGGAAGGAGAGGGAGATAAAACCAGGAATTTTTTTCCTCCTTCATATCTTCGGCTAAGGAAAGAATTGATGATTAAGTGTAGCAGAGGAAAGGCATTCAAAGGTTATCTGTTCCTCCTTCTATTACATGTTTTTAAATGGTGCCACAAAAGCCTCAGGCAGAGGAGAAAGAGAGCAGGAGCAACCGCAGATTGTTTAGTTTATAAAAAGAGCTTGCTAATCCAGCAAAGATGGTCAGTCTGGACATTCAGCCCTCTTGCTCAGCACACCACACCCCCGCCCTCCACATACCCTTCTACTTTAAGGGCCTGGGGCAGGTGTTTAGATATTTTTAAATTTATGTTAACCATAAATAGTCACTTTCACAAGTATAAGTTTACATCTTGTTTTTAGAAAATGTAACGTGAAAAAGATCACAATTTCTCAGTATTTGCTTGATAGGATGATTCCCCTCTTTATCAAGGCCTATCTAATAAGATATTTTAAGGTAGAAATATTCTACAGTGCCTTTAAAATACAATTCAATAAAAATTAATTTATGCAAAATTTGGGATCAACCATTACCCCATGGGTGTTGACAGCAATCCCTATATTTTTTCTCAACTGTTCTGACCTATTAGTGCCTACCCAGTTCCAGGCTCACAGCCGCTTGGAAAATGGTGAAGTCAGATGAATCATATTTTCTTCAGAATATACATCCATGCATGAGATAAATGGTAAAATTTTTTCTGAAGTATGAATTCTTGAGCTGTTTAAAAAATGTGTTTCCAGTACATCTGGATGATCTTAATAAGTTGTGGAAAATCATCAGATATTATACCTTCAAATATAGCCTCCCTTTAATTCTAATTTTTCCTTTTGAGACCTTCATTAGATACTTATTAGATTTCACATTCTCTACCCTCCATATGTCTTAACCTCTTTTGCATAGTTTCTGTCTCTGAGTCTCTCCATCTTTCCCTCCGAGTACTACAGTCTAGGTAATTTCTTCTGGCCCAACATCCAGTTTACTAATCCAATCTAAAACTCTGTTGAAATTCTTGGTTCCTTGTACTCATTTTAGCATTTGAGCTTCCTTCGTGAGTATTCTAACCATTTTTATGAATTGATACCTTATGACTTTTTATTAGCTCATAGGGGTCATCCAAAACACAAAAAGAAAATTAACTAAGTTTTTTAACAAAATGAAATTCATTCCTTCTTAAAGCTATCATACAATTGCATTGAATCTTCTTTTCCCTTTACTCTTGGGCAGATTATTTATAAAAATGTCTTCAAAATATAGGCAGTGGTAAGTGGTGGTTAGTATTTTTCTTGGTATACTCTACATTAAATTATCAACAAAGTTTTTTATTTCAATATTTATATTTTTCTAAAGTTCCAAATTTTCAATCTTCTGAGGTTTTTTTGCATTCCATTGCTTGCTTATGCTCATGCTTCAATATCTTTTAAGGATTCAGTGTTAGCTTTTTGTTACTTGACAAAATACTTAAGAAAAACAACTTATAGGAGGAAAGATTTATTTTGGCTCATTGTTTCACAGCTCCATCCATGATCAGCTACCTCAATTATTTCTGGGGCTGTGGAGAGTCAGTGTTTCATGACAGAGGATGCCAGGGAGCGGAGCTGCCTACCTCCTCACACCTGGGAAGCAGAGAGAGGAAGGGTATAGGGAAAAAGGATAATCCCTAAGCATACACCCCCAAGAACCCACTCCGTCCAACTCGTTTTCCTTCCTACAGTTTCTGCCGTCTCCCACTAGCCTGTTCAATGATGAATCACTCACTGGATCACTCCATCGGTGAGGTTAAGAGCCCTCAGGATTTTGCCGGATTAGGGACCAACCCTAAGAAGTGTTCAACACGTAAATGTTTTTGAGACATTCCAGATCAAACCATCATAGATTCCATAGCTAATTTTATTTCAATACATGAAGTCCCTGTTGTCTAACGCTGTTGTTTGTTATTTCTATTCTCACTCATGATGGAATCCAGAGTTAGTTGATGCTAAACTATGAAGAACTGGAAGGTCTAAGTTAAGAGACTTCTCTCCAGACGTGGTATGCGTTACTGGAGCGTGCTGATTCAGGGCCACTTTAGTCTCTACCCAGCACCGTAGGCTCCATTCAGTAATCTTTGGTTCACTCTGCCACCTGGGCATGGCTTCATTCCCAGTCTCCCATCATAGCATTGGTAAAAGCATTTTTCTCTGGTAAGTACTACTTTTCAAGCTCCTGGGTATTAGTTTTTTTTACCCTGGTATTTTTCATATTCTGTGAGTTCAGCATATGCTAGTTGTTTTATGTCTGAGAAGACCCGACAGAGCATCTAAATCACCATTCTACTGAGAGTACAACTATACTCTATTGTGTAATCTTTAACATACAATTTCTCTTAGGAGTAGTTGGAGATAAAACTTTAAGAAGCCAGTTTCTTGAGCTATAACTGAGTGTGTTATGCCATGAGACCAGACAAAGCCAGATTGCTACCATGCTATAAGCAGAGGACTTGGAAGTCATCAAGTTGAGCTTTATGCAGGGATCTCTGTGTATCTGAAGAAGCTACCTACCAACTGGGCTGATGGAGAGGATGGCCAAGCTGATCCTGCTGGCCGCACTCTGGTTCTGTGTCTACTTGTTTTCATTTTAGAGGCATGGTCTCAGTGAGCCTAACACCAAGGATATGAGCACCTGGCAGTAAATGGTTATGTCTGATCACCCCAGATGGTCAGCTGAAATGATGACGCTCCCAGAATTGGTCCTTTTATCCTGATGGGATTAACCAGAAAACCAACTAATCTTCATTTCACATTGCCTGCATAAGGCTAGACTTCATAATTATTCCCAAGGCTTTCCATCTTAATCAGAATACACTTCTACTTCTTCCAAACCGCATTTTTTTTTAAGTTTTTGATACTGGGGACTAAAGCCAGAAGCATTATACCTCTGAGCTACACTCCTCCCTTCCTGACAGAGTCTATCTAAGTTGCAGAGGGCCTCACTGAATTGCTAAGGCTGGCCTTGAACCTGTGATCGCCCTGTCTCAGCCTCCCAAGTACCAAGATTACAGGTGTATGCCACCATGCCCAGCTTCCTTCCAAACTACTTTTTATTACTAATTGCTAAACTAAAAACTCTAGCCAATAGCGTTTCACTTTAATTGTGCTTTCAGTAATAATAATATTGGCATCGTGTGTGTGTGTGTGTGTGTGTGTGTGTGTGTGTGTATTTTAAAGTAATGGCATTTTACAAAGTGCTGCAGATTTTTTGCCTCAATTTCTTTTTCTTTATTATCAGCTTGCTTTAACAGTCTCTAGGATATTCTGTATGATTTAGAGCTTTGATTTGATATTGCACTCACCTCATCCTTTTATTGCATTAGTACCTAATACAGTTCAGAGTTATGCCTTTCTCACATTTCGCAGTATTGGATAATTCTTGTTTATTAGATTTACAGACCTGCAGATTGACTATCTGATTTGTCCTGGGCAATCTATCCAAAGAGAGAGCATTGCTACTTCTGTCTTTACCATCAGCACATTAGCTTTGTAAGAGGAATTAAGGGGGGAAAGATCCATCTTGGCATTCAGCTATACTCTATTAAGAAAACCAATTTCTTGTGTGTTCAGATGCCCACGAGGTCATGGAGCCGTCTCAGAACTGAAGTGTGACTTGGTATAAATCACACTCCAGGCTAAGTGTCTTTGATTGCGCATCCAGAGTTCCCCCCAATCACCTTATTATAATAGTGTTATAATCTGTTCACACTCATGTATATGTCATAATAGATGTAGATTAGATGAAAATAAAAATGTTCATACAGCGTGGCCTAATCTTCAAGCTCTTGTGAACGTATCCAGAGGAAAGAACCCAACAGCATAATAAAATAAAATAAAAATAAAAACTTTGAACAAAATGACGCATATCGTAGGCATCAGTTTGATAAACTATCACGCGAACATGTAAGTCATAATGACAACCGTAGAAACCTAGGGGAAATTTTTTGATACATGGTAAGCGAACAAAATAGTTAATGGAATTGAGTATGCACGATGATTATAACTTGACACATTTATAGATGTATGGACATGGATTAGACATGAAAATAGAGAAATGAAGAGAATTGTGTTCACTTTGGGAATTAAAGGCCATTTTGTTCATTGGAAATATTTCCCTGAAATGTCTCTGTGTGGTTTTTACAGCAAATGTGTGATTTTTTTTTGAAAGGAGTGAGGAAAAAGGGAGAAAAAAGCGCGGATAAATATAGGACATCTCAGCTGTCTCATAGGCCAGGTGCCTGCAGGGGTTCCACACTCCCCGGTGCGACAAGGTTTTCAATGGGATTTTAAAGGGGGGACATTTCAAACAGATCCTTTGGAGAGAGGAGAAGATCATTTTGAAGGGGCAGCTCTCGTGGGGGAAATGAGGCTGGATCATTTCTCTTGTTTTCTTTTTCACTGTTATTACTGTTCACAGGTAGATTCCATCTCTTCTCACCCTACCCCTGGCTCCAGCCAATTTCTTCTTCCCTATCCCTTTCTGGAAATCTACCTTGGCCGGTGAGCCTAATACTGGGGCTTTGCTCTCACTGAGGACTTGAGTAATCCCTTCCTTCACTTCCTAATTAAATTTATTTCCTGTTATACTCACCACTTTTTTGTGTGTGTGTATGTGGTACTGGGGATGGAACTCAGGGGCTTTCTATCTCCACACTACACCCCAGCCCTATTTTTAATTCTCTGTTTTGAAACAGGGTCTCACTGGGTTGCAGAGGACCTCACTAAGTAACTGAGGCTGGCCACCAACCTGTGATCTTCTAGTCTCAGCCTCCCAAGTACTGAGATTACAAATGTGCGCCACCACACCTGGCTCCACCAATTTAAATGTGATCTTCGGTCCTGTTTTTGAACCCCGCCCAGACACTCGTGATCTGGGTAAAGGGGTCAATGTGGCCTCGCCTGGGCCTGCATCATCATCCACCATCTCTCATCACTCCTTCACCTTCAGGATCCCAGTTTTATTTCTAATTCCCCCTAATCTCCATTTGATCCTGTTTGAATTTTGGTGTGTGTCCTTGGGTTGGTTGAATGCACATTCACCCCGAGTCGTGATTCTCATTTCATTGACAAGGACCGTGCTGCGGTGTGCAGGTCAAATGTCCCCTGCAGCTTCCTGTGCTAGAGGTTTGACTCCTGGCTGAGGCTGTTAGGAGGTGCTATGGACCTTTCAGTAGGTCACTGGGCATGTCCTCGAGGGGGCTGTGGGACCCTGGCCCTGTCCTGTGTTTCTCTTGGCTTCCTGACCATGCCACGTGCTCCCCACTTTTGCCATCTGGCACCCCCACCAGAGGCCTATGCAGATGGGTCCACCTGATCTGGGACTGGGACTTCTGGAACTGTAAGCCAAATAAACCTTTTATCTTTATACATTGCTTAGCTCAGGCATTTTTTGATAGTGATACTAATCTGACTTATCGAAGCAGGTACCTTGCCTATTTGTGCCATCCTCAGAGGATCTACATGGGTTGTATTTCAGGAAACACTGTCAATTGACTTAGAAACTTTGATAGTTTTAAGTGGGCCAATGCCAAACACGTATTTTCAGTCAGAAGCTGATCTGAATGTGGTGAATTTTTGTAGCACTTGCTATGACAAGCAATAAGCTAAACACATCTCGTTTATTCTCTATTGCTAACCACAATCATATTAGGTAGGTGTGGCTCTTATTATCCCATTTTTACAGTTAAGAATCCAGGAGTAGAGAGGCTAAGCAAGGAAAGGAAGTATCTGAGAAGTAACCCCAGACTCCAAACAAACCGTCAGATGGTAAAAATTGCCAAAGCTGGAGTGGATGTAACAGCGGAAGGATCTGATTTCATTTCAATGTTTCATAACTTGGGAAATTTCATATAAGCATCCGAGTTTTGGCTTTTCTTGAAAAAAAAAATAGAGAAATCTGGCTACAATATGGTGGAGCTGGGTAGAGTCTGTTCCTTTGGAGGGAAAAGGACTCCTTCCTGGCATGTCACAGTTGGCTCATGCCTCTTACCATTTTTTTTGTACTTTTTAATATTTAAAGGGTTTCCTGTTAGTGTAAAATCTTGCTTGTTTGCAGGACTTTGATTCAATAAAATTTGCTATATTGAGCATTATGGGGGAAATTTAGCATAAAATCTCCAAGTGGTTCAAGAATTTGGAGTTAAATGGTTCCTATGAAAATAATTTGTAGAACATTAAACACTCAAGTGTAAGGTTGTATTCACAGAGAAAGAAATATAATCGAAGCAATTCAACAAAGGAAAACTTAGGCTGCTTAAAATATCCAAGGGATAGATGCTTTCTTTTTTCTTTCATGTAATTGCAATGTCTCTTCTTCCTCACTCACATGCAATTATTATTATCATTATTATTATTGTTGTTATTTTGGTAGTAGGGATTGAAACCAGGAGTATTCTACCTCTGAGCTACACCCCATCCCAATCTTATTTTATTTTATTTTGAAATAGGGTCTCTTAAGTCGTTGAACATCTCAGTTGCTGAGGCTGGCCTCAAAACTGCAATCCTCCTGTCTCAGCCTCCCAAATACTGGGATTACAGGCATGAGCCACAATTCCCAGCCTAGCCGCAATTCTGATCCCTCCCAATGGCTACATGCCAAGATCAATCTTCTTGCAGACTTTGTTCCCAAGTGGTCCATGGCCGCCGCATAGCATTACATTTGTATCATTCCTTCATGGATGGCATAGCTAAATGGAGAACTTGCCCTTCATTTACTCTACCGACCGCAGCTTCCTACATCTCACAGGTAGCTATTGCTGTGAATCAACCTGGATCTTTCCCCACATATTCTCAGCCACAAGATGATGTGGTATAGCCAGCACTATTTCATGGACTCCATTTAAGATTGTTTTCTATGAAATGTTAAATGTGGCTTCAGGCGACCTGGATGGAGGTTCCCATAAACTGAAGTAGGGGAGAGCAGATGTTCATCTTTAAGGCCTGGTAAAAAGAGAGATGCCCGGATTTGTTCCCTGTGGGATGTTGCTAGTCCTTTCCAGGGTACTGTGGTAACATGCTCACAGATGAGTTTCTCAATCGACACACTCTCTTCTCACTCATTTTTCTTCTGGTTAATGGGGGACACCTGGGTATTTCATCATTGCACATGATGACTTTGACCATCTTTGAGTGGCAAGAGGGGGAAGCTACACTTAGTAAAAATAAAAGATATATTAATTCATTGGTGGAAAAACAATATATAATTTGGAGGGACACTGGAGATTGATCCCAGGGGCATTCTATCTTTGAACTACGCCCCAGCCCTTTTTATGTTTTGTTTTTGAAACAGGGTCTGGCTAGGTTGCTGAGAGTTTTGCTAAGTCGCTGATGCTGGTCTTGAACCTGCAATCTTCCTTTCTTAGCCTCCCAAATGCTGGGATTATAGGCATGCATTGGCACACCTGGCTATAATATATAGTTTTTATTTATTTATTTTTATGTATTTTTTATCATTCAGCAGATTTTTTATACATTTCTTGAGTACAACAGGGTTACATATACATTTACGACATATCAATCATTGTCAGAGCACAATATATAGTTTTTAAAGGGGATGGGATGAAAAGAGAGTACGTACACCAAAAACAGCGTAGATGAGGCTCTTTACAGGATTAGCTTGTATATGACCTTGGTTGTCTTCTGACCTGTAACCCTGGAAAAGTGTGTGTGACTCAAAAATAGAGTCAACTCTCTGAAGATAAAGTTGCTGAGCTGGGTGCAGTGGCGCACACCCCACCCGTATTCCCAGTACTTGGGAGGCTGAGACAGAAGGATCGCATGGTTGAGGCCAGTGTGTGGTAATTCAGCGAGACCTTGTTTCAAAATAAAAAATAAAATAGGGCTGGTGACATAGTTTAGGGACAGAATACCCCTGGGTCAATCCCCAGCACCACAAAATAAAATAAAGTAATAAAGAAGTTGTTGACGTCTATTTTATCCTAGGTTAGTTGTAGTTTGTATGTGTGTGCCTGGGGGACACTTAAAAATATTTATTTCTTCCATATTTTCTGCTTTTCAAGGTAAAATGGTTTATAACCAATATCCTCTGATGTATGACTTGAATTTATTTATTTTTGATGAAAAGTTTATCCTGCGACTCACCAGCTGTGTACGCATCTGTCTTTGATCAGTTCTGAGAATGTGTGCAGTTCCTCGTCTGTAGGACCAGCCTCTGCAGCAAATGGGAATCCTGTTACTGTGGGGGTGCAGGGGAGGGTGAGGAGTCCTGAATAGGAAAGGGTGAAGGCATTGATAAATTTATTCAGAGTATTGTCCTTGCAGTTTAATGTGCATAAAAACTAGCATTTATAGCCAAGCACTTATATATATTTTTCTAGCTTTTTTTTTTTCAGATGCAGGCAAGCTATGAAATGTTAAAGCAGGGAAGATTTCATACACACACACACACACACACACACACACACACACACACACACACTCTCTCTCTCTCTCTCTCTACTCCCAAGAGCCTAGGAAGGTCTGGACTATACTTCTAAACTGAGTTTAAGATTTTTTTTTTCTTTTAGTGGGGGGGGGACACAATTTTTTAAAAACAGTATCTCAGGCAAATGATAAATCTTAAAAGACAAAGAAAAAGAAACCATGCAAGATGTCCCCCTTGATCCTAATAGCTATTTCTTTTTTTTTTTTTTTTTTTTTTTTTTTTTTTTTTTTTTTTTGTGGTACTGGGGATTGAACTCAGGGGCATTCTACCTCTGAGCTACACCCCCAGCCCTATTTTGTATTCTTTTTATTTTGAAACCGGGTCTCGCTAAATTGCGGAATGCCTCACTAGGTAGCTGAGGCTGGCCGCGAACCCGGATCCTCCGGTCTCAGCCTCCCGAATGCTGGGATTACAAGCGTGTGCCACCACGCCCGGCCCTAATAGCTATTTCTAAAGAATGACAAACTTACTTCCTCTTACAGAGGCCCAGTACTTGTGAAGCCACATGAGGCTCTCTGGCTGTAATTCCCTAAACTGGTGGAATAAATGTGGAGAAAACAGAGCACGATGGGTTGCCTTTTGATTTGAATTACTCTTCAGCTGGTAAAAAAAAAAAAAAAAAAAAAAAAGAATAAAATAAATGGTCATGGGAACAGAGATGTTCATCCAACACAGATGTTCAGAAGCTGAGAAAGCAACCAGCAGCCTGAGAATTCTTCTTGCACCATGCTTCCAAAGACGCGGCACCACTGACTCATGAGCGTGAACCTCCGTGTTGGCCCTGGTGGGAGTCAGTAAATAACAGTTGTCTGAAAGCAGAGTCTACTCTGCAGCTTCCTTCCAGATTCGTGGTTGTGTGTTTCCTAGAGTGCTCCATTAACAACTTTACGTAACTGCTCCCCAGCTTTGGCAATGGAAGGCTGCCCTCTAGTCCGGTTGTGAATGTGACTAACTGAGAAGAATGCATTCTATTTAAGAAGGAGTGTTAGTGTCAATGTAGATAGGAGACAGAAAACTCAAACGTTTTGTAGAAATGTAGTTCCTCCGGCACCATCCAAGGTCATAGGAGAGACAACATTTTATCAGCTCTCATTCAGACCAAGTTTATATTTGAGTACCTTTTGCCTTTTGGATGAATCTCATCTGACAATCACAATCTCAGCATTGTTGTTATTATAAAATGTTCTAACTTCAGATTGCCTCCTGTATTTTCCCCTGTATAATTAGACCCTTCTCTGTGGCTTTTCCCTCAAGTCATTATTCCTTTACATTTATTATTTATTCCAACTCTGCTTACAGGTTGCTTACCTTGGCCAAGAAGTATGTCATATATGAAGTTCAATTTCTTATAGAATATATTTACATATAAGGGTGAAAACAATCCTTTATTGAGATTATTTGTCCAACAGTGACTAATAGTTGGGGATGGGGGTGCACACCTGTAATCTCAGTACTTGGGAAGCTAAGACCAGAAGATCAAAGGTTTGAAGTCAGCCTCAACAACTTAGCAAGACCCTCTTTCAAAATAAAAATAAAATAGGGCTGGAGGTGTAGATCAGAGGTAGAACCCCCTTGAGTTTGATTCCCAGTACCCAAAAATAAAATAAAATAAAAACACAAACCAAAGGAAAACAAAACAATAAAAAAGTGACTAATTGATAATAACATTGTTGGTAAGATTGCAAACTAGTGCAACCACTTTGAAAAACAGTGTGGAGGATCCTCAGAAGTATGGAAATGAACCTACCATATGATCCAGCAATACCAGTTCTAGGTATCTACCAAAAAGAATAGAAACCAAACTACCAGAGTAATGCATGCATATCTATGTTTATAGCTGCACAATTCACAATTGCCAAACTATGGAAGCAGCCAAGATGTCCATCAACAGATGAGTGGATTACAAAACTATGGGATATGTACACAATGGAATTTTACTCAGCCATAAAGAAGAACAAAATCATGTTATTTGCAGGGAAATGGATGCAACTGGAAAACATTATGTTAAGTGAGATTAGTCAGTCACAAAAAGTAAAAAGTCGGTTGTGCTCCCTAATATGTGGAAGCGAGGGAGAAGATGGGACATAGGAGGGACTCCAGACAAGGGAGAAGAAACCTTAGAAGAGTGAAGAAGGTGACATAACTGAAGGGGACAAGAGGGGGGAAGAGGGAAGCACCTTAATGGACGTGATGTACATACACAAACTTAACGATCACTGCTGAGCATGGGAAAGAGGGGAGGGGAGGGAATAGGGTAGGAACTGGGAGGGCTAAATGAGTGCTGTGTGCATGTATGCCTCTACCACCCTGAACTTCATCAAGATGTATGATTGTAATGCACTAATAACAATGATGATGATGATGATGATGATGATGATGATGATGATGATAAAAGGTCAATGAGCCTACATAGGTTGCTGCAACAGCAGAGTTGCTTGAAATCAGAGACCTGCACACAAAGGTTTACCTCCCAAAATCCAGAGCGAGAGCTCAGAGTGGAGGGGAATGTGGTGAGTGTTCACTGAGTTTAACTCAGGATTTGCTGCTTTCATTGAAATGGTTTTGGCAGTGCTCATCTTCCTCATGCTTCTCTGAAACACGCCTGTCCGCACTGGAGAGTGAAAGTGCCATGTGGCTCATCATTTAACCAGGTGTTGCTGCAGTCACCAGTCTTGATTTAAAATTTCAGCATGCTGCTTCAGTCTATCAGTGTTAGAAATCACAGTGTAGCTTAATGATTCCAAATAAAGCTATGCAGCCCTGGAACCTGCACTTTATAGCTCAATGCCTCTACGCAAGTTTCCTAAATGCACAAGGCTACTCGTTTTCTTATTTGTATAATCAGAATACCATTGGGATATATCCCACAGGGTCATTGAGAGCTAAAAGAGGTGATGCATGTTAAAATGCTTAGCTCAGTGCCCTGGCACATGGTAAATACTCCATAAATAATAAGTAAAAATAAATACATTCATATATTAAATTAACAGATTATTCTCATTCCAAAATAAAACAAATTTGGAGGTTAACTGATGCTCCAGTAAGCTGTGCAATGTTTTCAACAGTTTTGAAGTCCAAACTCTCCCAAGTTCACTCAAGCAGTGTGTGTGTGTGTGTGTGTGTATTTCCTGCTGCAATATTTTATAGCTTGATTTTATGTGAAAATAGTTCAAGCACATCTGTGAGGGATTGACTTTAAATGTGAGTTTTTAGATGTGCAAAATTTGAACTAGTTAAAGGAGTACCTGGCTTCTTATCTGAGTCCTAATAACTTTAACCTCCTCTGATCTTCTACAACTGAGTGGAAAAATGATATTTTCCAGTCCAAGACCAATTTTTTTCTGCTTTCTTTTGCAACTATCAAAGAATTGTTTTATATAAATATTTATCATAGGAGATTAAGAAAATGAGCTGTTTATAGAAGTTTTATGTACTCATTTTTCATGTGCTCTTATGAAAACTGAAATTTGTAATTTCTTCTCCATTACAGGGAGTTGGATGTAGATTTAGAGTTCCTTTATACAGAACACCACTTTGAGCCTTTGAATACTGCTCATTATAAAATTTGTTGTTAGGAAGTGCCACTGAATTCAGGTCTGTCCCTGGGTTACTAAGGGTCAAGATCAAGACAGTATATGTTGCTGCAGGGATGTCATCTAATTAAAACGTTTTTAAAGATTATAAAGATATTCTGCTAACATTGTATGCATGTTAAGTCCTTCCTTCTTCCAAGACGCATCTCTTTTAATGTGTATGATATACCATATTCAGTAAGCATGCCACTTTTGAGAGTATCTGCAGTTGCCTTGCATGTGTGCATTTAATTTACATAAAGAAGGAAATCTTCAGAAATATCAGTAGAACACCTTAACTTCAGTTCTACTACAAACCATATCATTATGTTGCAATGGTCTGAATGTGTCCTCCAAAGTTTATGTGTTAGAAACTTAATCCCTATTGCAACAGCATTGAGAGGTGGGACTTGTAAGAGGTGATCAGGTTATGGGGCAGAGTTCTCAAGAATGGATTAATCATGGCTGTTATTGCAGGAGCAGCCTCCTCATCTAGGATGAGTTCAGTGTCCTTCCCTGTACCCTTCACCTACTCTCTTGCCCTTCTACCTTCTGCCATGGGGGGACACAGCAAAAAAGCCTCCCCTAGAAATGGACCCCTTGACCTTGGGCTTCTCAGCATCTAGAACCTTAAGCAATAAATCTCTATCAGTTACCCAGTCTTGAGGATTCTGTTATAGCCAAGATAGATGTTAGGACAATTAAATGAGATGATGTAAATACAGAACCTAAAGAATTCATAAATATTCAGTGTTTTGAATCCTCCCTGACCCTCCCAGATAACCATAACACTGTTTGGTTGCAGTGGGAGTGAGATGGTTTATTTGGGGATCTGAAATTAGTTATGTAGTGTTCAATTTGTATAGGGTTGGTGCTGCTGGTAATTGCTAGTATCTTTAGTTTCCCAAGCACTTTTAGCATTTAGTTTCTTTAGGACATAGTAAAAAAAAAAATTATGGATTACTGTAATGGAGCCAAATTGCATTTTTTCAGACTGATCTCATCTTGCATAGAGAAAGCCTCAAGGAAGGAAAATCAAGTGGAATTAAGCTAATTGAAATTTTAGAATGGAGCCAGTTTTTGAGAGAACTTTGGGAATCATTTATTCCTTCAGAATTAGGTCAAAGGAATTGGATGGCAAAATAGAGCGAGCTGGAGGTGTTGATTGGCTCCTTATTTAAGTTCATTGAAGTTAAATTTTGTCTTGAACAATTTCATTCTTTAGATGACAGTATCTGACATTTGATGTAAGACTGACAATCTCCAAATGTTTCCTTTGACACACACAGTTAAGTAACACAAATCTGTTTCACTAAGGGACTTATTCATTGATTTTGTTGACTACAGAGAATGGCCAATAAATACATTTTTTATTTTTACTGATGATTCCAATTTTTTTTTCTTTTTTTTTTTTTTTTTTTGCGGTACTGGGGATTGAATTCAGGGGCATTCTACCTCCGAGTTATAACCCCAGCCCTATTTTTTATTCTTTATTTTGAAACAGGGTCTCACTAAGTTGTGGAGTGCCTCACTAGATAGCTGAGGCTGGCCTCGAACCTGGATCCTCTGGTCTCAGCCTCCCAAATGCTGGGATTACAAGCATGTGCCACCATGCCCGGCATTGATTCCAATTCTTGAGTCATTAACTTTTCATTGAGAAAACAGCTGTCTTTTTAGTTGGCCCCACTGAGACCTACAATCTTATATTCTTCAGTTATCAAGATAGAGCTTCTTATGAATCCTTCTCTGAGAATAAGGGAGATCTTATATTTTCTCTAGGGTTTATCATTTCCTAAAAACAAGACGTGTTTGCCCAATAATTTGTTCTTTATGTATCCTTCGTGTAGCTCCACAGGTGGGCTAAGGCTTGAGCTCATTCATCTACTACTTACACATTTATCTAATGTCAAAATATACTCGAAAACATTTACTTTTATTTTTGTCATTATATTTGATTCAAAGCAAATATCTTATTCACATCTTATCAAGTATAATAATGTACTTTGTACTAATTCTTCCTAGTTGCAAGAAAAACTCATCTGTGGAACTTTTCTCTTTTAAGCTATAACAAGTCACAGAAGAAAAATTCGGCTCCTAGTGAGAGATTTTCAGATTGTACTTTGGAAGAGTCTTGGATTTGTCCATATGCTGCTCTGCATTTGTGTGAGAAGTCTGACTTTTTGGTGATTTAGGTTTTGTATGGATGTTATTTCTAGGTAATTGTGCTGCTCCCAGGGGCCTTGGGTTTGTGTGGTGTACTTGCATTTTTCCCACCATCAGGGTCATTTCTACTCTCTTGCTCTCCTCTCCTGCTCTTAGGTTGGTCATTCCATCCTCTGTGACCTTCAATTCCTACATTATATTTAATTGTCCCTTTTGCTGTGGTGCATTATGATCCATCTGTTTAAATAAGGCATTCGTAGCGCTTGCTTATATTTATGTTATAGCACTTAACACAGGAGGTTGTAATTATTTGTTTGAGTCTTTTTCTCCCTAAGAAGTCTTTGAGCTTCTCGAGAATAGTATCACACTCAGATTTGTTTTTCTTGTGGTGCTAGAGATTAAACCCAAAGCTTCTTGCATGCTAGATAAGTGTTCTACCACTGAGTTACACCCCAGCCCAGCACATTCAGAGTTTGAGCTATAGGCTTAATACGATGAAAGTGGTCAAATAACGGTTACTTTTTTAAAAAATAAATGAATATTTATAATAATAGCCAATATTTACTAAACAGGTTGGTAAATGCTTTGGATGATAGCAACCAAAAACTGAGAACCAATGCTTTTAAAAAATAAAGAGTTTTCTGAACATGATGTTGATGGTATTCTTAGGAACCACTGATGGAGGAAATACAGTCATCAGGATCCACCATGAATGTAGAAATGTTGAAGCGCACTTGAATTTTGGAAAACGTAATACTGTCTACAAACACTTTTAAAGTAACTCTACATCATAGATGTGTACAGTGTTCCCATCTATTGACTGTCCTTGTTGGGCATGAGGGTCTCTGTACTTGGAATAGTACTTCTCTGTCGCACAGTTCACCACTCATAGGCAGGAGGGCACTGCTGTGCTACCTAATACTGTGTAGAGGATCAGGGTCCTCAGTTTGCCCAGGATTGCTCCAGTTTATGCCTGCTAGTCTAGTTTAATGAGTAGTGGCTTCCTCTTTTGCCCTTAGAATTACCTTGATTTGGACAATAAATTTTATAGTCACCTTACTCATAAGAACATACTTGCATTGCATGCTTTAGCTTGACCCATAAATTATATAAAAGAAAATGTTAGAAGCATATTATTATTTCTAGCTCTAAGTGCTTCACCCCATTTAATATAGTTATAAATCTGATTTCACTTCTTGTTATGCACAAAGTGGTACACAGTTTGCTTTATCATTTCTAGTCACTAAAACATTACTACTTGATCAAATGTGTGTGTGTGTGTATATACATGCGTGCATTCCAAAATTACAGTGAGTTAGAAAATAACCTATTCTGGGATGACATTTAGCTATTCATTACTTCCTGTCCTCTGGAGTCACTTTGAAAGTCAACAAGGCTCACTAATTGCCTAATTTTGCTCTACAGAATTCTTATGTGTGTGGGGGGAGGGGCAGGGTAGGAGATTATGGGCACACAAATTTTAGGAATTATTGCAAAGGATTTGTTACCTAAACTGGGCATGGTGATACACACTTGTAATCCTAGTACTTGGGAGGCCAAGATGGGAGGATCACAGGTTCAAAGTCAGCCTCAGCAACTTAGTGAGACCTGTTTTAAAATAAAAAAATAAAAAAGGGCTGGGGGTGTAGCTGGGAAGTAGAATGCCCCTGGGTTCAATCCCCCAGTACAAAAAAAAAAAAAGGATTTACCAACTATATAATTTTACAACATATTCCTTCTTTTGCCATGACCCATTTCCTAAAAATATGTCTTTTATTTGAGTAAATCTATATACTCTGTGCCCGCACACGTGCTCGCTCTCTCCCCCTCCCCCTCTCTCTCTCTCTCTCTCTCTCTCTCTCTCCTCTATAGCTCTCTCTCTTGGACACCCCTTCCCATCTCCTCCCCTCCCAATGTTCCCTCCCTTTCTTTCTCACCTTTCTTCTCTTCTTCCTCTCTTGTTCTTTCCTACTAAAGAAAACTGTCCACTAACTTTAACCAGTTAAAATAGTCTCAAATGACCTCTTACTCTATACCCATTTCTTGAACATACTGCTCCTTTTAGGTCCCACCTACCACAAGCAAGAAAGTGTAGTAATTTTTTACCATGAATTCTAAGTTATTTTCTGAATATGTTACTCCCACCCACCAAACCCGTCACACAGACAAGAATTTGGGCTTTTGCATTCTGTCCAAAGGAATCGGTTGTCTTGGGAATGCTTGGTTACCAATCACATGAGGCCTCACCTTCCTGAACCCTGAATCTGTCATCCATGCTGGGACCTTTAAGCCACCACCAGAGCCTCCTCCTTTATCCCCAACTCCAAGAGGCTACTGCCAATGCCTTAAGCCTGTTTGTGCTCTTTTCCTCTACTGTGGGACAGGGGCTCTCTTGAGGACCTCTGCCTCTTGTTAATTCATTGTGCGTGGGTCGGAGGCTGTGGTCTCTGCTTCTGTTGGTGTCTCTTCCATCTCTCACTGATCCAAGTCCTGTCTGTGCGCTTTACTCGGGCCATCAAAATGTGAAAGAGATTCTCTTCTGAAGCACCTAGGCCCCTGAAAGTGGTTGCCGGCTGTGTTAGTTATTTAGCCCTCCTCCTCGATTTCTTAGATGAAGTCCTCTAGCCAAGGCTGAAGGATGTTTCAGCAGTGCAGGAGCTGTCTCCAGCATGTTGCAGAGGCAGAGGGTAGGGTAGTCTTTGTCTTCCTCTTTGCTCAGGAGTCTTACTCTAGGACCAGCCAAGCATTCTCTTCACCTGGAACCCTGCGGGGCTCCGCACACAGACAAGACCAAATCTATAAGCTGTAGGTACTTAATGAATAAATTATTTATATTTAACACACTAGCTGTTTTAATATGTGAATTTCACTAAACTAGACTTACTCGATGGGAATTTAAATTTTTTTTTTTTTTTTTTTGCAACCATGGTTAAGTCTGTAGGTGTGTGTCCATGGTTCTTCATTAACTGATTTGCATTCCTAAACTTCTGTTGATTGTCTTTTTTTTTTTCATATTATACAAATGGCTTGAATTCAGCTACTGCTAGCATTCCCAGGAAAAATGAAATCTACTTTTACAGCTGGAAATAATTTAGTCCTTGGCGTGGAGCTCTTTAGCTTTCTATCTTGGGAAAAATGCTTTTTTGATCCAACAGTTTATTGCAAGAATGATTCAGGCTTCTGTTTACATGATGAAAAAAATAATAATAAATGATATTTTACTGGGACACTGGGACCAAAATGCCTTCAAAGCAACTTGGAAATCCCAAGTCTTTTTGAGCTATTTTGTTTCCATCAGAAGAAAATGCAGATTTAATGTTCTCATCATATTATGTTTGTGTTGCCTAACTTTCTCCAATTTTCCTTGATGAAATTTATTCTTCTTGTTGTTTATAGCTTATTCTCACATTAGAAGAAAGTTTTCCCAGCAAATTTTGTGTGCTGGTTTCTTAAATGCCTTATAAATTACGATGCATTGACTTAAAGAAGTGTAGTTTAATTTACGCTGGCTCTTGGATAATGCAACGAGCTTATGGGTGCTGTGTTTTATGCTTTCTAAAAAGGCAATTTAGTAAGGAGATGCTGAGAAAAAGCCATCTTACTCACTAAAAATTAAAAAAAGAAAGAAAGAAAAATACTGCAAGTGGAAGTTCACATTTTTAAAAAGAAATAGAATACTGTGTCCACTAGAGTAAATAAGGACGGCTAACCAGGCTATAATTTCTTCTACAATCAACCATTATGCGTATCTCTTTTTACACCCTGATAAGGAACAGCATGCAAGAAATAAATGAAATTCTAATGAGTTTGTGGTCAGCACCAGGTCAAGGCCAAGGAAATGGGAGGCGAAAGCCTGGACCTCCCGCTGTTGGAGAACAGAATGCTTGCTGGGAAGCTCAAGCCAGCCATCTATGACTTGTGGCAATTCTGAGCAAAAGGGCTTTTTAGAGTAAGATAAGTAGATTATAATTAAGACTGTTTATTCTGAGCTGTGCTGTTTGGTATTAGGGTATTATTTTGAGTAATTTCTTTTTCTCTCATTAGATTGAATGTGGTTTGAGCAAACATTACCAATATTTTTGGATAAATTTATATATCAATTGCTCACAAATACATTGTGATTAAGAGTTTTTATTCATAGAACAGGAATATACAATTGCAGTAAGTTCACCATCGAGGCTCCCTGAGAGACTAAGGATTCTCCCTTCATGCAACCTGTTGGTGCTCTGACCTACCTTTAGCATTCCTTACTGGTTGGTTCCCAAAATGTGGGGAAACCTTTCACAACACGTTTCAGAAACACTGTCTATTAAACAAAATCCAGATTTTAAATGGGGAGTTGCCTTATGAAAATGTTCTAGAGATCTGTTGAACAATGTTACCTATATATTTAGGTAACACTACTATACTATATACTTCAAAATGGTCAAGATAGTAAATTTAATGCTACTACCACAAGAAAATATAAAATCCATTGTGTGTGTGTATGTGTATGTGTGTGTGTGTGTGTGTGTGTGTGTGTGTGTGTGTGTGTGTGTGTGTGTAAGTAGGAATTGAATCCAGGGGCATTCTACTTCTGAACTACTAAACTCTTCTTGTTTTTTATTTTTGAAACAGGGTCTTGCTAAGTTGCTGAGGCTGACCTCAAACCTGCGATCCTCCTGTCTTAGCCTCCCAAATACTAGGATTATAGTTGTGTATCCCATGCACCTGGCTTAGAGTCCAAATTTTAATCCCAGCATTTGAGGGCAGTTGTGATCTGGCCCCTCAGCTGTATTTCTAGCCTCGCCTTTATCTTATCCACTGAACAAGTCTTTTCAGAAGATTTACAGAAAAACAAAGAAGACAAGCAAAGCTCTACATGCAAAACTTTAAATAATCTATCACTAGAGTAGAAAGGACTACTATATTTGTTCTTGCTCCTTATGCTTTCGCAACGGCTATCTTCAGCAACCCCCACACATACTTCCAATTTGTGTACTTTTACAGCTTTGCTACCATCTTCTGTTTGTCCTAAATGCCCTCCTGGCTTCTCACTCTGCTTCTTTTTTTTTTTTTTTTTTTTTTTTGCGGTACTGGGGATTGAACTCAGGGGCATTCTACCTCCGAGCTACACCCCCAGCCCTATTTTTTATTCTTTATTTTGAAACCGAGTTCACTAAGTTGCGGAGTGCCTCACTAGGTAGCTGAGGCTGGCCTCGAACTCGGATCCTCCGGTCTCAGCCTCCCGAATGCTGGGATTACAAGCCTGTGCCACCATGCCCGGGCTCACTCTGCTTCTTAATTCCTCATTCTTTCTAGATTCATCCACAGTCCCTTTATTTTTTGAGATGCCATTCAAATGTTATCTCAGAGATCATGGACGCTCTTCCTATGACTGCCCTACCGTGTTGTGCTGTTTGGCTTTCTCTATCCCCCGGCCTGGCCCATTGTTGAAAAAAAACATTTTGCACTGTAACAGACACTAAAGAACATTCGTTAAATTGAAGTGGCTCCATTAAAGTATCTTGAAAAATCTTTTCCTTGTATATACCAAATACATTGCTTTAATATTAATATTCACTATCTTTCTTTTGGGGCTCTATAGTTCCACTTGCATATAACCAACTGACATACATACTTCATTAAGAGTGTTGTGTGTTCGGGGTGTCTACCCAAAAGAACGGAAACCAAACTATCAGACCGACGCATGTGTATTTATGTTTATAGCTGCACAATTCACAATTGCCAAACTATGGAAGCAGCCAAGATATCCATCAACAGATGAATGGATTACAAAACTATGGGATATGTACACAATGGAATTTTACTCAGCCATAAAGAAGAACAAAATCATGTTATTTGCAGGCAAATGGATAGAACTGGAAAACATTATGTTAAGTGAGATTAGTCAGTCACAAAAAATACAAAATTGCATGCTCTCCCTAATATGCAGAAGCTAGAGAGAAAGTGGTTCATAGGAGGGACTCAAGATGAAGTACTGAAGGTGATGGGAGGGGTGGGGGAAGAAACACCCTAATGCATATGATGTGCTTTCACAAACATATCAAAGTCAATCGCTAAACTGAACTTGAGAAGGAGGGAAGGGAAGGGAGTGGGGCAGGAATTAGGGAAGGGTTAAATGAGAAATGTGTGCATGTATGCTAACAAAGATGTATAATTACAATCCACCAATAAATATATATATATACAAAAAAAGAGTATTATGTGGACTTAGACTCGCACATTTGTGAAGGCTCTGGATAAGCGCAGGGGTGTAACCGCACGTAATTTGTGAGGGTCCCTGCCTGACTGCAGCATGTCCTCATAACAAATACATCTACCGAAGCAAAAGTAGCCTCCAAGGGGAGTTAGATTATTTTTTTCACTTTGGGATTTTGGAACACATACCTTTTGCCCATTGATATGAAATGCATAATTTACAGCACTCCATAAGCTATAACAGGACTCCCATGTGCATAACATTGAGGATGTGAAAGGAACCAGTCAGCAGAGACAGAGAGGAGCTCTGATGTTTAGCCCTTTTGCATCCTGGCTCACACCAGGAGAGCTCATAACCATTGGAATACGTGTTACTTCCTCCCCTCCTCAGAACCAGAGCTAACAACTCATTTTAAGTAAACATTTTTCAGTATGTGACCTTTGGTTCTTTACCCAGCTTTGGAAAGAAGAGAACCTCACAACTTTGGAGTTGTTAAACATGTTGGAGCTATGGCTTTTTGAGTTCAAATAAATCACAGTAAGTTCCAGAAAGTAAAAATACTTTCCGGACGGGCATCTGTAGTCCCAGCAACTTGGGAGGCTGAGACAGGAAGATCATTTGAGACCAAGAATTCGATCAAGACCATCCTGGGCAACACAGCAAGACCCTGTCTCAAAAGGAGGAAAGAGATATTTTTGTAATACCTTAAAAGCTGCTTGGATCAGATGAAAAGCAACTAGTCTGCCCTTTGGGAGGTACAGGATTTGGCCCCCACATACCCATGGAGTTTTATTGAGGTATAATGAACAAATAAAAGTTGTATATATTTATGGCACACAATGTGACATTTTGATGTATCATTGTAAATGATGCCTACCATCAAGCTAACTGGCATAATATTGCCTCAATGGTTAAGTGTGTGTATTGAGAACATTTAAGACCTATGCTTGTAGCAATTTCAAGTACACACTTTAATATTACTAACTATAATCACCATGCTGGACAGGAGAGCTCCAGAATTATTCCTTCCGCCTGTCCACTCAAACTTTATACCCTGTGTGTGTGTCTGTGTATGTGTATGTGTCTGTGTGTGTGTGTGTTACTAGGGGGTTGAACCCAGGGGTGTTATATCTCCGAGATACACTCCCAGCCTTTTTATTTTTTGTTTTGAAACATGGTCTTGGTAGGTTGCTGAGAGTCTCCCTAAGGCTGGCCTTGAAACTGCGATCCTCCTGTCTCAGCTTCCCAAATACTGGAATTACACACATGTGCGACCATGCCCAGCTTAAAACTCTACCTTTTAACCAACATCACCCCATTTCCCTCACCCTACAGCCACTGGCAACCACCTTTCCACTCTTCTTCTATGAATTCTACCTTTTTTTGATTCCACACGTAAGTGGAATCATGCAGTGTTTATCCTTCTGCATCCGGAGCATTTCGCATAAGATCCTCCAGCTTCACGTTGTTGGAAATAACAGAATTTTAAATACTTAATATCACACACACACACACACACACACACACACACACACACACACACACACACCACATTTTCCTTAGCCATTCATTTGTCAGTGGACACTGAGGTTGATTCTGCATCTTGGCTATTGTGAATAACGCTGCGATGAAAATGGAACCTCAGTAAAATTCCATTGTGTACATATCCCATAGTTTTGTAATCCATTCATCTGTGGTTGGACATCTTGGCTGCTTCCATAGTTTGGCTATTGTGAATTGAGCTGCTATAAACATAGATACACATGCATCGTTCTGATAATTTGGTTTCCATTCTGATGGGTATATACCCAGTAGTGGTATTGCTAGGTCATATGGTAGGTTCACTCCCATTCGTCTGAGGATCCTCCATACTGTTTTCCACAGTGGTTGCACCAGTTTGCAATCCCACCAGCAATGTGTTAGGGTTCCCACTTCTCCACACCCTCGCCAGCAGGTGTTGTTGTTCATGTTTTTTATGATTGCCATTCTGACTGGAGTTAGGTGAAATCTTAGGGTGGTTTTGATTTGCATCTCCCTGATTGCCAACGATGTGGAACATTTCCTCATACATTTATTGGCCATTTGTATTTCTTCTTTTGTGAAGTGTCTATTTAGGTC
>PVLC010024110.1:0-24910 GCA_004027655.1 Graphiurus murinus
GAAAATAACTTGCAGCCAAGATTCTCATACCCAGCAAAACTGTCTCTCAAAATTGATGGCGATATAAAAATCTTCAATGACAAACAGAAACGGAAAGAATTTATGTCTTCCAAACCAGCACTAGAGAAAATACTCAAAGAGATTAACTACAAAGAAGAACTAACAAGTAAACATCAGAACCAGAGAAACAATAATTTCCAGGAAGCAAACAACTAAGCAAAGAAGAACAAACACTACTGCAAACAGAAGTCAAAACTTAAAATGTTACAAATAAAAATCATCTCTCAATAATCACACTGAATATAAATGGTCTCAACTCCCCACTAAAAAGGCACAAGGTGGCAAAATGGATTAAAACCCAGAATCCATCTATATGCTACAAGAAACACACCTTAGAAGCAAAGATTCCCACAAACTAAAGGTGAAGGGCTAGAGTAAGGTAATCCATGCCAATGGAACTCGAAGACAAGCAAGAGTAGCAACTATGATATCAGATAAATTAGATTTCAAGCCTAAGCTTATCAAAAGAGACAAAGCAGGCCATTTTTTACTAGTAAAAGGAACAATCCAGCAAGAGGAAATAACAATTATCAACATCTATGCCCCAAACATAGATGCAGCCACTTTCATAAAACAGACTCTGCATGATATAAAGTCACACATAGATCCCAATACACAAATACTTGGAGACTTCAATACTCCTCTCACATCACTAGACCAATCTTCTAAAAAAAGAGGTCAGTAAAGATGCTTTGGACATAAATAATACCATAAAACAAATGGACCTGTTAGACACATACAGAATATTTCACCCAACTACAGCTGAATTCACATTTTTCTCAGCAGCTCATGGAACCTTCTCCAAAATAGACCACATTCTGGGCCACAAAGTGAGCACTGGCAAATTCAAAAAATGTAACATAATTCCCTGCATCTTTTCAGACCACAATGGAGTGAAACTAGAAATCAACTCTAAGAAGACCCAGAGTAACCATGTAAACACATGGAGACTGAACACCACACTGCTGAATGAAGAATGGGTCATAGAAGAAGTAAGGGGAGAAATTAAAAAATTCCTAGAAACAATGAAAACAGAGACACAACATAGCAAAACCTCTGGGACACCTTGAAGGCAGTACTAAGAGGAAAATTTATAGCACTGAGTGCCCACATAAGAAGAATGGAAAACCACCAAATAAATAACCTAATGACACAGCTCAAAGCCCTTGAAAAACAAGAACAATCTAACCCCAAAGCCAGTAGAAGACAGGAAATTATGAAAATCAGAGCAGAAATTAATGAAATAGAGAATAAAAAAAAATACAGAAAATCAACAAAACCAAAAGCTGGTTTCTTGAAAAAATAAACAAGATAGATAAACCATTGGCCAACCTAACCAAAAGAAAGAGAGAATCAACCCAGATTACCAAAATAAGAGATGAAAAAGGTGATATTACCACCGACAGTGTGGAAATACAGAGGATCATCAGAAACTATTTTGAAAAACTATACTCCAACAAAATGAAAAATCTAGAAGAAATTTACAATTTTCAGATACATATAACCTTCCTAAATTGAGTCAAGAAGATATAGAAAATTTAAGTCGACCAATAACAATCAAAGAAAAAGAAACAGTAATAAAGAGTTTACCATTAAACAAAAGCCCAGGGCCAGATGGTTTTCCAAAGTGAATTTTATAAAACTTCTATAGAAGAGCTAATCCCAATACTCCTCAAACTATTCCAGGAAATAGAAAGAAACGGGACGCTCCCAAGCATATTCTATGAAGCCAACATCACATTAATACCAAAGCCAAATAAAGACAGCTCAAGATAAGAAAACTATAGGCCTACATCATTGATGAACTTAGATGCAAAACTGCTAAACAAAATACTAGCAATGGGCATTCAAAACCACATTATGAAAATCATACACCATGACTAAGTTGGGTTCATCCCAGGGATGCAAGGCTGGTTCAACATACAAAAAACAATCCATGTAATTCACCACATAAACAGAATCAAGACAAAAATCATATAATCATCTCAATTGATGCTGAAAAAGCATTTGGCAAGATCCAACACCTATTCATGGTAAAAGCACTGCAGAGAATCAGAATAGAAGGAACATACCTCAAAATCATAGAGGCAATATACAATAGGCCTACAGTCAATATCATATTAAATGGAGAAAAACTGCAAGAGTTCCCATGAAAAACAGGAACAAGACAAGGATGTCCATTATCACCTCTTCTGTTCAATATAGTACTTGAGACTCTAGCCAGGGCAATAAGGCAAGAGAAGGAAATCAAAAGGGTAAAAATAGGGAAAGAACTAAAACTATCCCTTTTTGCAGATGACATGATGCTATACTTAGAAGACCCAACAAAGTCAGCCAAAATACTTATAGAACTGATCAACAAATTCAGCAAAGTGTCTGGATACAAAATCAATCTTCAAAAATCAGAAGCTTTCCTGTATGCCAACCATAAAATCACTGAAAAAGAAATCCAGAAAACAATTCTACTCACAATTGCACCCCAAAAAATAAAATACTTAGGGATAAACCTAACCAAAGAGGTAAAAGACCTCTATAAGGAAAACCACAAAAAATTGAAAAAAGAAATTGATGAAGACCTTAGAAGACACCACACTGCTGAATGAAGAATGGGTCATAGAAGAAGTAAGGGGAGAAATTTAAAAATTCCTAGAAACAATGAAAACAGAGACACAACATATCAAAACCTCTGGGACACCTTGAAGGTTAGACATAGTAACTGCTTTCATTTTGCCCTACAAGGACATTTTCCAAATCTAGGTTTGGAAAATGGTAGTCCAGAAAGATGGCCGGCCAACCTGGCTGGGGAAGTCCCACACTAACTCCACCCTTCTGAAGGTCTGAGAAGCCCCGTACCCACCATCGGTCTGCCTATGGGACTTGGACCTAGGGCAACCTAAACTTACGATTACTTGTTATCCCCTTCCCTGTAATACCATTTACATTCCCCATCAATCTGGGAATTCCCCATCATTAGTGGGAATCTGCCCCATTAATCTCATCCCCAAATTGCTGTATGTATAAAATCAAGTTAGTTGACTATTAGCAGCACACATGGAGGAATCATAAAAGGTGACATGGGTTTGCATGTGAAAAGGGACATGCCCTCACACTTTGAGATATTAGGAATAATGATCAGAGGGAGAGAGAAGCCTGGGATGAGGGAGCTCCTGACATTTTGGAAATAGCTAGAGAAGCCCACCAGATGTCGCCCTTGCCCGGTCCCGCTTCCTCCCCAAAAGGGGCACTGAATCTCCAGCTTCGTGTATGACGAGGAAAAGCCGTTTCGTGAACTGGTTTCCAAACTTCAGCTTTTTAAGACCCTCCCATCTCCTCATTTTACTTTAAATTTGTGTTCTCCTGATGATGAAAAATGGTTTCTTAGGACACAGTGCTAGGAGAAACAAGAGAAGTCTGAGGTCTGTTTCTTCTGTTGGCCACAGGAGGGCACCAGCGCTCCACCCTTCTGAGCACAGGTGCAGGAACCCGAGGTTCTAAGCAGGGAAGCATTGCTTTTACAACATACTAGACCCATTAGCTCATTCCTTCGTTTTGTATTTTCATACTGACTATTCCAAATTACATTTTACATGTGAAAGATTTTTTTTCCCACAGAAAATAGTTGCCACCTAAATTTGGACTTGGAAAACATGAATCTGATCTGAATCTGTAAGAGAAAGTGGTGTCTGCTAGAGATAGGAACCACTTTTAAAAGAAAGCCAAGCTGTGTATTCTGATCACAGGGACTATCAAAGCCAAAACTTAAAAAAAATAGGCTATATTATACAACTGAAAAATAGTAGGCCACTGATCAAACTGTGTTTAAAACAAACCTAAAATACAAACCACAGGTATACTTTACTTCATTCTGATAATCTGATTAAAAGGGAGGTGCATTTAAACAAAGCTTTCCCATCAAAAGATGCTAATCGGCCATCAGTGGTATCAACTCCCTGAGCAAACAGACCAGTGTCCAAATAGCCCATTTTAGACACATGGATGAAGACGTCCTTTTCACTTAATGGCTGAGTAGATGGCCCCACATTTCTACGGGTGACAGTCTGGACTCCAAGACCTTAATCCTTCTTTATTGACCAAGGCTCAGATAAAAACACACACCTTCTCCAAGAATCATTTCTAGATTTTATTTCCCACTCTGCCCGAGTCAAATTTACCTTTTGCTTTCTTTCTCATCATACCTGTTGCCCGTCTACCACCTATTCCCGTGCAAACACATTAGAGATTTTATCAGCCCATCAGTCTCCCTCACTAAAGCATTCTACTTTCTTTTCCTCACAAGGCCCAGCAATTCATAGGCACCAACTCCTGTTCTCAGTGCTTTGCTTTACATGCTAACTCATTTAATACTCAGCATCCTGGAAGGTATTATCATTACCCTCACTTTGCAGAGAAAGAGACTGAAATAGAGCCGTTAAATAAAATTGTCCAGGATCATAGCAACAAGTATGGTAAACAAAACCAGGTTCAAACCCAGACAGGCTAGATGCAGTGCCTGGGCTCCTAACCACTGAGCCATACCATCTCTTCTAATGGGTGTGTGATAAACATTTGCGGAATTAAACAAAACAATAATGCTGTGGGATAGACTTTATAGACGCTAATGTTCAAAGCATGGTTTTCTGGAACCCTTTCTTCCTATCACCATCCAAATCAACCGCTTACATGCTCCAAATCCCAAAATAAGGTGTTAAAAATCATCCCATAATCCACAAAGGGCAAGCAGGTACTATACTTACTAGATCCGGATATATTCAAGTCTTTACACTCTTCGATGTTGGCATCACTATCAAAATAGACTTTGATTTTGCCGCTGTGAGCTTTATTGTCAAAGGTGATCTGCAGACACAGGGGAGTGAGAGGTTGCAGCCCAGCAGGAAGTATAACTTGTTAGATCAACTCTGCTTTAGAAAACCAGAGGCGTCCAAACAGTGACAGTCTAAAGGGCAAACACATGAAGCCCTACTAAGTCTAGGATTTTCACTTTCTGGTTCAGAGAAATCCTAGAGCAAAATGGCCGATCAACCCCAGGAACTGAAATATGAAGTCACCAATCTTTGGCAAGAGAACACAATGACCTTAGTGAATATACCGAAAGGCATTTAAAAGCACTTGCTTGGATTTGGTCCTTTGGGTATGAAATTCTAGGTTTTAGGAGCCTGGAAATTCTTTTTCTCTTTGCTTAAAGAAACAACAGAATTGTTCCAGGGTTTCCAGCTGATCTTAAGATATCCTAGTGCCCCCCTTCTTCCATATTATAGAACTTAAATCAGTCATTTAAATCATTTAAAGTTTATAAGTGATATATGTTGAGAAGTTCTTAGGGTGAACATATTAAGAAATCTAAAGACTTCACAAGCCAAGGGCTTGGAGAGCTAAAAGTGTAGGTGGTCAAATCCACAGGCACTTGAGTGTCCTGAGCACAGGCCAAGCTCTGTGCCACTCAAGAGCATCACTCAGACCAAGCCAGGGGCTCAGGAGCTACACATACCAGCCCCATCTCTCCACCTATCAGCTATGAGAGACCTCCATGGCCACTGGCACAAGGCCTCCACTTCCCCTAGGAGAGCCCCTGGAGCCATGGGAACTGTAAGTAGATAGAAGTTCAAAGACAAAACAGAAATGAAAAGCCAGTTTTCCCCCACCTCCACCCCACATTGTTGACCATGTCAGTGCAAAGCCACCATGGTCTTTTCTCATGGGCCTCACTCCTCTCTGATCCCCTTCTGCCTCCCTCATTCCTCAGAGGCTCCTGTGAGGTTACCCGTGACCTTCTCAGGCATCCTTCCTTATCACATGCTGTGATTTGAATAGTTCAGGTGTTAGACACTTGATCCCTAATGCAACAGTGATAGGGAGCAGGGGCCAAGAGGAGATGGTTGGATCAAGAGGGCTCTGTCCCCATGAACAGATGAATGTATTACCTCAGGAGTGCATAGTTATCTCAAGAATGATTGAGAGAGAGAGAGAGAGAGAGAGAGAGAGAGAGAGAGAGAGAGAGAGATCACCTGCTCTCTCTCACCAGGTGATTCCTTCTGCCATGTTACAACACAGCAGGAAGCCCTCACCAGATGCAGCCCCTGGATCCTTGACTTGTCAGTCTCCACAACTGACAGCCAAATAAACTTCTATTGCTTACAAGTTACCCAGTCTGCAGCATTCTGTTATGGCAGCAGAAAATGGAATTAGACATCATGCATAGTTACTAGTATTTCTTTACTGATTTTCTGTCCATTCTCTCCACTAGGCTGTAAGCTTCCTAAGGGCTGCTGTGCCTGTAGGGCATAGCACAATGCCTGGTGTGCAATAGAGACTCATAAGTATTTATTAATTGCTTGGAATAAAACATTTTTCTGAATTGCTAAAAGATAGTGCATGTAACTTTCAACTGTGCCTTCAGTTTTACCCCTTAATAAGCCAAAAGAGGCAGAGAAAAACAGAAAAGGAAGGAAAGATAGAAGAGAAGAAAGGAAGGAAAGAGAAATCTCAGGAAATCAGGAAGGTAGCTTACTCTCCCCACAAAGGTGAGCAGCCTCTTCACAAAAGCAGGGATAGCTGCTCCTGAAAAGAAGCGTCCACAGCTGTTCCTCTGTAGACCAGACCTCAGATCAAGGGGGCAGCTTCTGCCCCAAGGTTTGAAAATATTTGCTACTACATTTGTAAAGACCTTCCTTGGAAGTTTGGGGGAAAACACTACAGATATTTAAAATACTCGTCTGAAACATTTCTTTTAATTTATTGGGAGAGTAGGGGCCAATTTTGCAAACTCCTCCTTTTAACTCAGAAATCTAGTTTGAAGCTGTTGGAAAGAGCTGGCTGCTTCTTCAGAAATAATGGTCTCGGGAACAATGACACGCAAGTTATTACTAATGCTGTTTTAAACACAACTGTATCTAACATCTCTAAGCTGGTGTGATTTATGTTCTACGCTGGTGTGACTTATATTCTGCATATACCAAAGGAATACATGCAGAGCATAAAACAAAGACACTTACTGTATTCTGAAAGATGTAGCAGTCCGGTAACTCACGGGAATGAATCGTCTGTAGGTCAATGCCTTTAAGGTGAAAGGACATTTCAACTTGTAAGAGCCTAAGTAAAATACATTAAAAGGTGTAAATTGCCACAGTCATATTATCCCATCTCCTTCCCCTACCCTCGTGTCCTGGGAAATGAGACTCCAAAACATACTTACCGATAAAACTCCAGACTGAAGAAAGAGGATTCTTTCCAGTCCTGGGGGTTCTTGGAGAGTGTCTGAAGGTCTAGGTGAACACAGTCTGCAGAAATGAAATAATCAGATGTTCAAACCAGTGGCCAAAGTGGGATGAGGAGCAGGATACTCAGAAAGCTTCTAAATCTCCCCAGAAAATATTTACTAACTGCAACAGGAAGCATGGTAACCTTTCAGCAGAGAACCTGGGAGACACCAACTAACCCAGTGACCAAGTTAACATCCCAGTACCTGGGAGGCTGAGACAGGAGGATGGCAGATTTGAGTCCAGCACATGGTGACTTAGCAAGACCCTGTTTCAAAATAAAAAAATAAAAAGGGATGAAGGTATAGCTCAGGTGCCTCTGGGTTCAATCCCCAATACAAGAAGAGGAAGAAAGAAGAAGGAAGAAGAGGGGAAGGAGAAAGAAGAGGAGAAGAAGGAGGATGACAACATTAGCATAATTGATGAGATTACAGTATGGCATCAGCGTTAATTCATCACTTTGAGCACAGTACAGTGGTTTTGTAGGAGAATGTTCTTGGGGAGAATGTACACTAAAGTGTCTAGAAGTAAAGAAACAGCATACCTGCACCTTCGGGAAAAATATTTATGCACAAAAAGAATGATAAATGTTTTATCCCATTAAAACATTAGTTTAGGAAATCCAGATGAAGAGTATATAGGACATATCTGTGCTGCTTTGTGATTTTCTGTAAAGCCTGACACTTTTTCAAAATAAAAAATAAAGAGAAAGGCAAAGGACTCAGGTTGCATACAAGTATAAACAATTATGAGCCATTAGAAGAGCCTCCTATAAAAATTAGTCTCATTATTGTGTAGTCCAACACCCCTCCTTTACTGAGCAGGAAATCCAGCAGTCTAGAAATGTGCACCTGCCTGGGTCACAGAGACCTGGTAACACACCTGTTGTGAAAGCTGCCTGGCTGGTCAGCTCACCCAGACTGTGGCCCCATCTTTGACATGGAGAGTCAGGGCCTAGTGAAGTGACTGGCACCCAGTAGGTCCTCCAGAGTCTGGGTATACTCAACGGCTCATTCTTTCATACTGTCATCCTGTAATGTCAGCTTCTCATTTGTTTAATTAACCCTTCAATTAGAGTGTAAGTTCTTTGAGAGTAAGAGCACAACTACATTGCACCTTGTTAAACATTCACTCCCACCATATCACTGGCACTTAAAGTATGTCCCAGTATATGAGACACATTTAATAAAATTAGGCTCTGGAACAAAAACAGAGACACAGAGCTGAACAGACAACATAACAGCATAATATAGGCCCTGTGCTGGGGCTTTCTATGTTCTCTTGTTTAGTGCATTCTGCATTTAATACTCAAAGCAACATTGTGAGATAAGCGCTATTGTTGCCATTTTACAGATGAACAAGCCAAGGCACAGAGCAGTCAAGAAACTTCCTTAAATTCAGATGTGGTGGCATGTAATTCCAGTACTTGGGAGACCAAGACCTGAAGATCACAAGTTTGAAACCAGCCTCAGCAATTTAGAGAGACTTTCAGCAACCTAGGAATAGGAGACCTTATTTCCAAATAAAAAATAAAATAGGGCTGGGGGTGTAACTTAGAGGTAGAATTCCCCTGGGTTCAACCTCCAATGCCAGAGAAAAAGGAAGAAAGAGATGTTCTTAAGGTCACACAACTAGTTGGGAAGGCAGGAAGGAAGGAAGGCAGGAAGGCAGGAAGGCAGGAAGGCAGGAAGGCAGGAAGGCAGGAAGGAAGGAAGGAAGGAAGGAAGGAAGGAAGGAAGGAAGGAAGGAAGGAAGGAAGTTCCGTAAGGTCACACAACTAGTTAGTATCTCTGTCCAAAATTTAAACCCATCTGTTCTTGGTTCCAGGGCCTAAACTCCATTGAGGCTGATCTCTGAGCATGTATTTTAGAAGACCATAAAAGACCCAAGTTCCCCACCTGACTCATTCATTTATTCAGTTAATATTTGCTACAAACCAGGCTCTGTGCTAGACACTAAAGGAAAAGTAATGCGCAAGGCAGACATGGCCACTGCCTCTGTGGAGCTCACAGTGTGGGGGGGTGGGGATGGGATAAACAATAAGAATAAAAACATATTCCACAGTATGAGAAGTAGACAGTGAAGAAAGAGTGATTGAGAATAAGTAGATGGGACAGCCAAGGAAAGGTGGCCCCAAGGTGCTAAAGGCATTTGAACTGAAATCCTTTTACTGAAAGAAAAAGACTCACCTATGCACAGCTTCAGGGGAAGGGAGGGCTCTGGGTAGGAAAAAGAAAAAGTAAGCAGGAAGGATTCCAAGCAAGAAAGAGCCTGGCTTGTTCCATGAACAGAAAGGATGCAAGGACAGAGACCAGGGCATGGGGCTATGAGGAGCTTGGAGGGCAGGTAAGAGGTCAGCTCCTGTAGGGACTTGGAGATTTTGCTCTCAATGGAATGGAGAGCATGCATAATTTTGGAGAGAGGTAATGACAGGACTCAATTTACTTTTTTTTTTTTTCAGTACTGGGGATTGAACTCAGGGGCATTTTACCTTCGAGCTATACCCCTAGCCCTATTTTTTATTCTTTATTTTGAAACCAGGTCTCACTAAGTTGCGGAGTGCCTCACTAGGTAGCTGAGGCTGGCCACAAACCTGGATCTTCCGGTCTCAGCCTCCCAAATGCTGGGATTACAAGTGTGTGCCACCACGTCCAGCTTCAATTTACATTTTTAAAAATACTACTCTGGTTGCTCTTGGAGCTGGGCAGGGGATGGTAAAGGTAAGACCAGAAGCAGAGAGACCAGTTTAAGCAAAGTTCAAACATGTCTGAGGCAATGGGAACCAAGAAATCCACAAATTCAAGTATGGGACTTGAGAAACTTGATATATTATAGTGTAATAGGACAATGTTGCTCTCACTTTCCGAGAAGAGGGAAGCCTAGGAATTAGCTTGGGCCAGGGGTTTGTGGGGAGATGGGGAGGTCTGAAATACTCTGTTTTGGACATAAGTTTGAAATCCCTATCAGACATCACAGTGGAGCTGTCAGGCAGCCAGCTGAATACATGAGGAGTCAGCTCAGGGGAGCTCAGGTAAGAGGTGGAAGTCTGGGTGCCCCAGAGAAAGGACATGACGTCTCAGAGGCTGGGGTGGGGGTGGGGGAGTGTGCAGGTGATGCATTAAACTGTGGCCTCCCCTCTCAGTTCCTTTATGACCCAAGGTAGAGGAGTGGAGAGAAACTTCAGAGGCATGGGGGACAGATGAGGGCATGCTGCTCTGGCACCCCTCTCCAGGCAGCTCCAGCCCCCTGGCAGAGGGCATGGAATGGAGGAGGCCAGGAACAAATGATGAATGACAGGATCCAGGCAAGAAAGGCGAGGGAGGCATCTTGGCAGCTCCTGCAAAGGAAGTGATACTGGTGATCAAAGGTCTCTCAGCTGCGTACAGAAGTCACCGAAGGCAGGAGGTGGTGATGGACAGTGGGAAATGTGGGGACGTTGTTAGTAAAGGAGGTCTGTGTGAAGTAGAGATCTTTAGTTGGCAACCTGAATCAGCACTTCAAAAATGAAATGTGTCCAGATGTGGTGGCACTCTCCTGTAATCCTAGCACTTGGGAGGCTGAGACAGGAGGATAGTAGGTTTGAGGACAACCTCAGCAACTTACTGAAACCCTAAGCAACTTAGCAAGACCCTATTTCAAAAAAACAAACAAACAAACAAAAAATAAAGGGCTGGGGGTACAGCTTGGAGGTAGAATGCCTCTGGGTTCAATCCCCAGTACACACACAAAAAAATAGAGTAATGTGCATGAGTCACTGGGCAACTTGTCAGGATGCTCATTTGGATTCAGTAGCTCCAGGGTGGGGACCTGAGATTCTGCAATTCTCACAAGTCTCTAGGGTTGCCCACACTGCTGCTATCCGAGTAGCAAGGACCTATTGCCACTAAATCATTACATGACCTTGGCTTAGTTGCCTCACATGAATAACCAGCAGTTTTCTCAATGGTAAAAGTAAGGCCCAGCTGATGATATTTAAGGTCCTTCTACCTCTAATATTCCTATTCTAAGATGCAGTAATGTTAATTAATTAATTAATTAAACTGATCTTAATGAATGATTACATTCTAAAAGAAGTAACATGTTCAAGATCTATGTGCCAGATACAGTCCTAGGTCTTTTTCTCCTGTATTTCATTTGCTCTAAGAGGTATATTGTTTTGCTTTAAACATCTCTAAAGCAATTAAGTTTTTTTCCCTCTAAATTGATGGATTCTTAGATTCAGAGAAATAGAGCATAACTTTGTTAGTTAATTTTATACTATTTGTAAAATTTGCCTTTATGCAAGTCTGTTTGATTGTTCAGATTTTTGTATTACTTTGTGATTAACATAGAGCTACACATTATCTCAATACATACTTAGAGCTTTCTGAAATATGGCTAATCTTCACTGCAGTCAACCTACTGAGCACCAAGCACTTGGTGACAGCAAAACTGAGATTTTTTTTTAAAGGATGACAAAAGCCCAATGTAAAACATCAAACCTCCAAAAGAAGAAACTATCTAGAATAAGAGCCTTGTCACTGAAATGAATCTCACAGAACAGAACACTGGCCAATCAAATAAGAACCCTCTTAGAGGGGAGCAAAGATTGGGTGTTCTTCAAACAGAAGGGAAAAGGATGAGCTGACTCATGCTGAGAGCACATGGAAAGGAGAACAAAACAAACCCTGAAACTTTCTGAGCACCAACCTGATACCACAAGTAGGAAATATCCACACTTGACCTCATGTTACATAACAGTCAAAATGCAGGTACACTAAAAATAGTATACCAAATTGCCTTCTAGCTATGTATATAAGATGTATATGAAACAAATTAATTTCATGTTTAAATGTGGTTCTCCTTCTAAACGATGTTTTGAGATATAGGTAGGTAGGTAGATAGATAGATAGATAGATAGATAGATAGATAGATAGATGTAAATATTCCAAATTTTTTTTTTTAAATCTGTAATCTCAAGTGCTTCTGTCCTCAAGCATAGCAGATAAGGGATATTCAACCTACATTACAGTAACAGATACTTAACTGTTGAGTGAAATAACTTGTTCTTTCAGTAAGGCTGAGCTGGAAAGCTACAGTTCTAGAGGCAGAAATAGGAGGGATGTGCCCACCAGCATGAATATAGGGCCACACTTAGCTTTCCTATACAGCCAGTTGTCCACTCAATAGACAACCACCAAGAAAGATGGGCATGTAGGCAGAGTTCTGCATTCAGCACGCTGAGAAGTGGATTCTCTTAACAGTGAAGAAAATGCAAAATTTATGAGCAGCTAATGTAGGACAGCTCCTACCAATTCACCTACTTAAACCATAACTTCTACACCAAGGAAGTTAAAAGTTAATTCCTGTTTATATCGTCTGTAGAGTCCCTCCAATGTGTCGAAGAAAAGAGGGTCTGACATTGAGTATAACCAATTTTAAAAATCTTTATAGCTATTTGCTATGTTGAAAGGTTATTTGATGAGCTATTTTAATAAGTCAGAGAGTACAGTGAAACTGCTTCTAAAAATCTCAAATCAATAACCAACCTCTCCATTTTCTTTTTATCCCCCCTCTCTCTGTTTGTACTGGCAATTGAACTCCAGAGCATTCTACCCCCAAGCTACACCCTCAGTCCTATTTTATAATTTGAAACTGGATCTCACTAAGTTGCAGAGAAACTCATTAAGTTGCTGAGACTGGCCAAGAATCTGCAATCCTTCTGTCTCAGCCTCCCAAGTACTGGGATTACAGGAATTTGCTACCACACCCAGTTCCATATTCTTATAGAAAGGAAATGAACAAGGGTACCACTGACCAATGGTCAGGGAATAAATAAATCCTGCTTTGCAGCCCTTTTCATACTACCTAGACACTGGTATTGATTTTGGCCACATTTCTTTAACCAATTTCCCAAAAAAACGTCAATTGAGAAAAATAGAATATGAATCACTGGAAAACAGTTGGATGGTGCATCCAGTTTTAGTCACACATTTTTAAAAGGGCCAGTGACAAGTAGCTTACTTGAAGCAGAGGGTGACAGGACAAGCTTTCAGTTCCACCTGTCCAGTCCTCCCATCTCAGTTACAGGAATCACCCACAGTGAGGAGTGTGGCTGAGCACCCAGGGAAAATATTAAGAGTGAACAAGATTAGCCCTTGTTGATGGACTACCAAATAGGTCTCAGGTGAGCAGGTGCTTCCAGGATAAGAAGAGCAGTGAAATTTCAATGTTGCTTGCTATAGGGCTGTGTAACTGTCCTCCAGAAGGTCTCCAATAGCAACCTGTGAGCCAGACAGCACCTAGACCCTGGATGGTCTGGCATAGGCGCTGCTTCTTTTAGAGTGGAGAGCCTGGGACACACTTAATCACAAGAGATTCACAACAGGCAGCCTGAGGAACAGAGATAAAACCTCTGTGTTGTGGGGGTGTTCTCCTCTGATATTACCAAGGCACCTTATAATCAGATTGTGGGAAATATGGACAAGATAAAACGAAAATGCTCTTATTTAATAAAACCATTCCAAATTTAAACTGCCTGTAGGACCACTACCCCAGAGCAGTTTGCCATGTGGGGAGCCATATTGGATTAATCTTTCCAACCCCAGTACAGGCCACAGTGAGTGCCCTGAGCATGGCAGCCATTCCCAAGGGGTTGGTTGAATGAATGACAAAACCCTCAAAGTGCTAAAGTCAAACACTGCATTCACACATGGTGTTCTTCTACATTCTTAACAGACCAGCACGCGATAATTGTACATGACTTAACTTTTTTGCCACGTGATTTCCTAAAGGAGAAAATTAGCTACGAATCTCAAGTCACCTTTGAAGATCATTTATGTTACAAATAATAAAAAACAAGTGCACAAAGCATCTTTACGTACCTTATTTCATTTTATATAGACAGGCCCATTTTTCAAAGTCTAATCACTCCCTCATGGGAGAAAAAAAAAAAAACTAAATAAACAAGAACACCCATGCATTTATCCCAAAACCAACAATGCTGAGTTGCACAAAAGACATCCACAAATGCCAAGCATGTCCCATTACCAGGACCACAACTAACAGCCAAAGCCCTTTTCAGGCAAATGTGAAAGCAGCAGCATGGCATAGGTCTACTCTCACAAAGGCAAGGCTGGCCCTTGAGAGGTGCAAACACATGGGACCTTTTTACTCTTACAAAGGCATGTAATAAGATTATCACTGCTTTACCTATCTCGATGTCGCTGTCAATATTCAGGGTCTCGTTAGAAGAAAACATGGGCCCTCTCTTGAAATGCTGCTTGCAGATTTTTAAGCCAACCCTGTTGTCCTCGTTCTCTCCATAATCAAGGGTCGCCAGGGAAATGTTCTTTAGATGATAATACTGTTTTTTTTTAAAAATAGTTAAATAACAGTTAAAAACACATCATACGAATGTTTAAGAGTCACAGCACCAGGGATGCCCTTTTAGCTACTTTCTATTGTTTATACCAGGCCCTTCGGTAGCACTTTCCAATTTAAAATCTCACTAAGTCATTTCTCTCAGGTTGTGCAGGAGAACACATGCTCTTAAACTCAAGCAAACATGGGGACCAGGGCAAAGACGCTTCCACCTCCCTCAGAGCCAGGGCAAAGGTCCCGCCTGAGCTCTCAGACCTCATCGCCCATCCTGGTCCCTGGGCTCCACTCCCAAAGCCATGCTGGCCTTCAGCAGTTCCTGGACTGACAGACACACTTCTGCCTCTGGCCGTGGCTGTCCCCCCAACACCCTCCAGGAACTTCAGCTATGGTCCTGCTCAGTTCACTCCTGCGGGGCTTCACTCAAATGTCCCCACCTCGGTGAGGCAGTCCCTCACCAAGCCAACAAAAATTGTAAACATAGGTCAAAACCTTACACTGTTTCCCATAAACATGTAATATGTAATTATATCTGGGAATTAAAAAGAAAAATATAAAACACAAATAATTTATTTTAAATAATGAAAATGGCAAACATTCATCTCACGCCCAGACACCATCTCCATCTCCTTCCCTGCTTTTTTCTCTAGCAGTTAACACTTTCAGACATACCACTGAGGACCCAAGCCACCCCCATACCATAGCTTATATTAACACAGATGATGCTGTCTTACGTGAACACAACTTTACTATTTAGCTATCTGTACTAAAGGGGCCTCACCAGCCCCATATTTATTAATATGACTTTATTATTCTAGGAAACTTTTACCCAGAAATATAAAAGTTTATTGTATTGTTCTTTTCGTAACATCCAAAAAACTCATAAGTGGGTAACAATTTGAAGATTTAGTCTAACAACTCCAAGACTCTGAGACTGCTCCCCCAGACCCCACCTGGCTATGTCCACCAATCTTACACTCATGATCCTTACCCAGTGTTAATCAAAGTCCCTCCCCAATGAAGGACTCTCACCCACCCACTGCACCACTGAGACTGGTCAAGGTGGTGTCTTCTTTATGGCTGTTACCAAGAAACTCGCTTTGCTTGGCCACATGTTTTGGGGGTAGTGTTTTTAGGGAGCCAGCATTTGGTACTGTGCATTTCGCTTCTTTTCATTGTCTAGCTCTCTCCTCTGGAAAGAGAATGGATTTCTTTTTTGTCTTTTTCACTGCTGTATCTCAAAAGCCTAAAATAGTACTGGCTACATATTAAGGACTCAAATGTTTACTAAATGAATGAAAGAAAGAAAGAACAGTTTCTTACCCTAAATGCTTTCTTCAGGCCCACTAATCTGCCGTCTCACGCTTATCTAGATACAACTATGTTATATTCTACATTCTTAAGATTTAGCTAGGATTATTCATGCTAAGACATCAAAATTGAGATCACCAACTAGGGTGTGGTGTCACATGCCTGTAATCCCAGTACTTGGGAGGATCATAGGTTTGAGGTGTCTTAGCAAAACCATTTCAAAATTAAAAGGGCTGGGGGTGTAGATCAGAGATAGAGTATCCTTGGGTTCAATATTTAGTACTATAAAAAAAATGAGACCACCATCAACTCTTAGATTGGGTTTCAGGTCTTCATCAAACCTTCTGAGATATTTGATCTGAAGTAATCTCACAAAAGTAGGGGATATTAAGGAATGGATTAAAAAGATAAATCTTAGAGAAAAGTTCAAAATAGGCAAACTATTATATAGTCACCAAAATTGTAATAAACATTTTAGTAGATTATACAAAATTTACATTAGGAGATATATATATATATAACATATATGACTCTATATAGATGTATAATTTTTGTTTCCTAAAACAAAAGGCCACATATCAATATATTCTTTTTTTTTTTAAAACTAGGGATTAAACCCAGGGGCATTCTATCTCTGAGCTACACCCCCAGCCCTGAAACAAAGTCTTGCTAAGTTACTGAGGCTGGCATTGAACCTGTGATCCTCCTGTCCTAGAATCCTAATTACAAGGATTAGAAAGGGGTGCTACCATGCCTGGCTTCAATATAGTCTTAAAGTACAAGTCATTTGCAGCAAAATACTTACCTGATTAATAGCAAAAAAGATGCTGTCATAGACATCCTCTTGAGTGTATATACTATAGCTGTAGTCATCCTCATCCACACCAGAATATCCTTTCAAAAATAAGTGCTTAAAAGCAATAGCGTTATCTTCTTTGAAAGCAACCACCAACTGGTTACCTAAACCAAAACGAATAAGCTAGAAGAAAAAATCAAATATATGAAATTTACCATTTACCAAGGGAAGAAAATACCTTCTTATTATATCAACTCTTACCTCAAAACATCAGAAGAAAAATCGTAACTCCTTATTTGATACTAATAACATCAATATCAAAATATAAGACCCCAAAATTAATAACCTCGCTGAGCTACATCAGCAGTTTTAAGTAGAATAAAATTGTGCTGGGGTTCAGAAAAAAAACCCCAAAGTATGGGGCATTGACATGCTGACTGCCTTAAACTAGGGCAGCATCTGAGAGCCAAGATCACTGACCTTTGCTCCTCTCCCTGACTCTCCTGAAGCACAGGGAGGGACCTTCTCTGAAATTCCCTTACCTTAGAGAAGTTGTTCTAGAAGGAACATAATGGCCATGTGCCCCTTCCCTATCAGCTCATCAAACAGGGAAGGTTAATTCACAGCAAAGAAGTAGAGCTGATGCCACACAGAGCACAGAGGAACTTTGTCCCAGCTTTGGTCTAGTCTTCAAGCCTATTTATCTTCCCTGAAAATCATTTACTTACTGTATTGGCCAGACTGTTCCAGAGAAATAGAGTAAGAAGGAATTTATTAGATCAGCTCACAGGATCAGAGCTGCATAGTCCCACAACGGCTGGCTGCAGGCTGCAGAGCCAGGGAAGCAGGTAGCTGCTCAGTCCAAGAAGTGGGAATCTCAGGAGGAGAGAGGTCAGTGCAGCCCCATCTGAAGCCAAAAGCCCGAAAGCCCCCTGGAGAGCCACTAGTGTTGATGAGGTAGCCTAGGAAGCAGAATGTTAGGTAGAAGGATGGTATCGGGAGAATTCATAAAAAATATAGTTTTAATATAGCTTTTTTAAAAATCTGGAGAGTAAAGCCAACTCCACCCCTTGGAAGTTTTCTTTGTTTCTTTTACCGCCAAACTCCGGAAAAGCCCAGCCCCCACCTAAAGCCCACATCCATACTGGAACCTGGAAAGAGGAGGATCCAACTTTTCTGTGACCATCCCCCACCTGAGGAGCACACCTATCGCCCACCTGAAACCTGAGGAAGGGGGCTGGGGAGAAGAGGACCCCGCCCTCTCATATCTTTCTGCATCTCCGTTTGGGAGCCCCTTTCCCTTCCCTTCTCCCTTCCCTCTTGGGACATGCACTTGGATTTGTCCGGGTGACCTATTCCCCTTTTTATTCCCCCCTCCCTTTTCCCTTTCTCCCAGCTTTCCCCTAATTTTTAATAAAATCCTGCCAGATGTTTTGACTGGTATGTGCTGAAATTCTTTTCTTCACGATACCAAGAACCTACGGATTTGGGGTTCGTCGTACCCCATAACAGTGTCAGTCCATATTCAACACTGATGAACTTGGGTAACAGAACGAGTGAGCTTCCGCCCTTTCTCCACGTTTTTGTTCCATCCAGGGCCCCAGCCTGTTGGATGTGCTGCTCACATTCAGTGCAGGTCTTCCCCTCTCTGGAAACACACACACACACACACACACACACACACACACACACACACACACACACTTATCTCAGCATCCTCAACCCAGTCAGGCTGATAACCAAAATTAGCCATCACACTTTCTCTTCCTCAAAGTTGCTTCTATGCTCCCACTTCCTTCTCCCCTGTGAAGAAGGGCACATACTTCTAAATCCCATTGGGTTATACAGTACTCACTTTATTCTTGTGTTACCCCCAGGCATGTAATAAACGTGTGTGTGTGTGTTTGTGTTTTCCTATTAATCTACTGTCAGTTTATTTTAGCTGATGCAACTATCAAAACTTTCTAGAACAGAGGTGAAATTCCTTTTGTCCCTACTAATGGAAGAAATTACCATATTGATGGTTAACAACCCTACTGGCCTTCTTTTTATTTTATTTTATTTTCATTTATTATTGTTACCATTATTATCATTATTATTATTTGCAGCACTACATTATAAAATATTATTTGCAGTACTACATTATAAAAATGTGACTACTGTTATCTGCTTTTTACATAAGTGAGAATGTATATTTAGCTTCACTGAATTTCCTCAGGCCTCTTAACTGGAATGAAAGCTAATTCTAATGCCCAAGTTATCTTTATTATATTACATAAACAATTTCCTTCTGTAAAAGAGTTGTCTTTGGGATAGTTCTTATAAGAAATAACTTAAGTACTAGCATTTCAGAAGTATGAAAGGCAACTGTTGCTTGAGAAGGTACACAGTTGATACTCTTTAACATTTCAATCTCACCATGTCACATTCCTGAAATACCAAGCCAAAAGGATTGAGCAATTGCTAAAATCCCAGCTCTTCTAAGGAAAACATCAGATAAGACATCCCATGTTATCCAACCTGTGCCGAAAGCAAGCAACCTAAGGTTAAAAGTTCTTTCCAGCACGCAATATATGTCAATGGTTCCTGTAGGATACAGCTAAAAAGGTCAAGTTGCTGTTCGAAAGCTAAAAAAGTAAATCAGAGAACCAACACACAGGATTGTTTCAAAGTTTTTGAAGAGAACACTGCACCCTCCAATCCTGTGCACCTTACCAGTAGCGCTGGTGAATTAAATTCTTCAATCAGTATTTTTTTTTTTTTTTTTTTTTTTGCAGTACTGGGGATGGAACCTGGGGGCATTCTACCTCCAAGCTACACCCCCAGCCCTAGTTTTTTTTATTCTTTATTTTGAAACAGGGTCTCACTAAGTTGCGGAGAGCCTCACGAAGTCGTTGAGGCTGGCCGTGAACCTGGGTCCTCCAGTCTCAGCCTCCCAAATGCTGGGATTACAAGGGCGCGCCACCATGCCCAGCCTTCAATCAGTATTTGCTGGAGTCCTCATCTCTGCCCAGATGGACACAGCATGGGCAAGGTCAACACTGCATGCTGCCTGCCATTGAAATCAGGCACCAGGGTTTGGGGGTTTTTTGTTTTGTTTTTTTCTCTTTTACCCCACTACCATATACTCAGAAAATCAAATAGTACTCATCACAATGTCGAAGTCAAACACAGAATTAGCTATTGAATATGATTCTGTTTTATACACATGTAACCTGAAGTTAAGTAATTTATCAAAGCTGAAACATCTTTAAAGTTTGAGTGAGGATCTGAAACCAGATGTGCTTGACATTGTGTTTTCTCTTGACCACTTGGTTACCACCTTACCTCATAAACGGAAGTGCTGCCAACTTTACTCTTTATGTAGAGATATCAGACCCATCACTCCCACATCTATAGGGAGGCTGACAGAGCACAAATTTCCGAATAAGAGATGGACAAACTGGCCAAAAATTGGCGTACAAATTGCTGATATTCTGAAACCACCACTTTATTTAAACTCGAAGCCACCCACTTTGAGAAGAGAATGTGGAGCTCTGATCTCTGCTTGAAACCGCCCCTACCTGGTATCAAGAATAGACAGGTTCCTCCATTCTATTGTCCATAGAACAAGCCAAGATCTTCGTGCATGGCCCACCATCAGGGAAAGGTGGGATCTTCCAATGTCTCTCGGGGGAGCAGGGGGTTGGGGGAGGGACCCTGAGGACTAAACTGAAAAGTCTCTTCCTTGCTATGACTGAACCAAAACCTCCCTATGAAGCAAGTGTCTGGGAAGATGGTATTGACCAAATGACCTTATTTTCAAAGGGCAGTTGACAGCAAAAATATAGTCTTGCCTCACTATCTAGATTTTAAGACTTGCTGAGAATATAATACAATACAGAAAAATAATTACTCCCTAAATATAGTCTGGGAAAGATTTGTGAATTAAAGACCTCCTTCTGAAATTAGTGTAGGAGAAAGCATTCTGTACCAAGTAAAAACAGGATACCACTCTAACCATGAACAAGGAATATGGGAGGGGAAGAGCAAAACTAGCCAAGGAATGCAGATGCCTCCCCCAGGATCATAAGTAACTGCAGGACCAGAAGAGAAATGTGTTTTAAAACAAGTTTCCTTCTCATCCACCCTGATGAAATGCCAGTCATCCTATGAGACTTGAGGAGGGGGCACTAAAAGAAACAGAGAAAGGAAAAGTGGGATCTGATAGAAGTTAAGGTATTCAAGAAATCTGCTCCAATTAAATGTCACTCAAGGAGCAAAACTTAATAGAATGGTCCTTCATGGGAACAAAAATTTTATCTCTCCTAGTTTTATGAAGGGAGGCAGGCATATCAACACAAAAATATATTATTGGTTCTCAGAAATACTTTATTATCAAAAGTAAAATTAGTGATGTAGACAGCAAAGAGTACTAAGGAAGACCACATGTTTGGAGGTCAGAAAAGGTCGATGGGGAGACAGGACTTCTAATAGCATCTGCAAGGCGAGAAGGAGAAGGAACCGCACTGGACACGGGGTACAAACAGGGTGTGGGAATGATCATTTTGGTCTGCCTGGCTGGCATTTCGGTAGGAAACAGTAAATGAAAACTTGTTGGGAAGAAAAGTTGAAGGAGACTACGGAAATCTGTGCATTTCAAGCTTTGGTCAAAGATTGCTTCTAGAGGAAGATGGGTTCTGCAGAAGCTTTTGAACAGAAGAGTGACACAACAAAGGGTCTTCCAAGGAAAACTAATGCTGTGTCAGTGTTGCACAAATGGTGTGAATGTAGGTAAGAAAGCTGAAGGCTAGAAGCCACTTGGTTCACTCATCTGGATTCCTCGCTGGAAACTCTGAGGACAGAACCCATATCCAGAATGGACACAGTATGAGAATAAGAGTGCAGACTCCAGGCCAGCTGTGGAGCTCACTCCTGTAATCCCAGTACTTGGGAGGCTGAGCCAGGCAGATCACAGGTTCTAGGCCAGTCCCAGCAACTTAGCAAGACCCTCAACAACTTAGCAAGACCCTGTTTCAGAATAAAAAAAATAAAATAGGGCTGGGGGTGTAGCTCAGAGGTAGAATGCCCCTGGATTCAATCCTCAGCACCAGGAAAAAACAACAACAACAAAAAAAAAAACAGTGCAGACTCCCGAGCCAGATCTCCTGAACTTAAATCCTGGCTCCACCATGAACTAACTGAACAGCCATAAGTAAATGCCTTAATTTTTTTTTGCCCCAGGTTCCTATTTCATGAAAAGGGGATTATCATTTAACTTGCCTCACAGGGTTTTGATGTGGAAGAAATAAGACACATAAAGAGCATACTATGTGTGGCACACAGCAAGCACTATGTTAAGTGTTAGCGGTTGGCAGCACACTGTCTCCCAACCCAGTGTCCAGTAGAGAAGAAACTTTATATGGGGATACACACTTCATACTGGGGACAATAGTCTGTGCTAGAGAGAAGATAGTATGAAAAAGCATAACTAGAAGCAGTTTTGAAGGAAAACCCAAGGGCATTTAGTAGGTATCAGGACAAAGGTAAGTCAAAGGCAGCAATGACATTCTGTGCCTGTGGAAGTAGAACTTTCATAAAAATACTGGATCTAGAAGTAAAAATGGAAACTGGTTTAGCAAGATAAGAAATTATGAAACAATTACAATTAGCCAAATGATAGAAGAGGACGTTATTTCATCTCCCTCCAAGAAATACGAACAATGCACCTACTTAGGTTGCCAAACTTAAAACTTTAAAACCAAGAATGAAAACAGCTAATAAGCATATACTTTTAACAGTGCCCCTGCATCACAGCCTTATTTTTTTGGAACTTACTTGCTTTCCCTAAAGTTAGAGCAGCTGAGAAGGCATGTCACATGATGAAAATACCTCTTTATAGACATAGAATAAAGTTGCAACTTCAGCTACCAATGTGGAGGCACTATCTTATGTTCCAGAAATAACATCTTTACATACTTTTATATTGATGACAGGAGCCAAAAGATTATTTGCCAATAGAGCTAAATATCCCAAATCAGTACTATTTGGATTTTGTTTTGTGTTGTTGTTTGTTTGTTTGCAGCAAACCAGAGCTTCATACACACTGGGCAGAAACTTTATCACTGAGATATACATGTAACTCAAGGACTGTTTTTAAAAGGGCAAGTGTTTCAAATGTTATTACTATCTGCAGCGAGGCCTCCCCCAAACTAGTTCAGGACCACAGGCTCCAGAGGTAGATGACAATTCTGATGGCTACATTGATGCTGGTGATAAACTCCTCAACAGGATGAACCAAAGGTTCAAATGTAGCTTTTGTGCACTCTTGACAGTGACTGGAGGTTAGTGTTCACGTACAGCCTGTTGCTAGTGATAAAAAGTGAAATTTGGCATTCTGTAAGTCTGAAGACAAAAAAAAAGGCAGATTTCAAAAGTATATTTGAATAAGGTGTATTTGAATAAAAACGAAGGAGTTCAAAAACACAAATTGCTTTGAACTGACGGCTTTGACAGCCAATGGTCCTCACACAGTACAGGAATTCCCCTGGACACAGATCTATATTTATGTAATGTTTGCAGAACTTATGAGAAACGACCTCACGCTCTCTTACTAAAACAAGGTCATCTTCTGCACTGAACAGCCTGCTACCTGCCTTCAGAGTCAATATAATTTTACAGCTTTATGAACTTGAGTGTGGCCTTTTCAGAACAAAAGTCAAGTACAGGGCATATGAAAACAATTTCATCTTGCAGCAAAGGGAAAAAGTCATAGTATAAATTACCTGTGTGGTGACCATGACTATCTTCAGGATTTGTAAACCCAGTTTCCAGGGAATCTGGTGTCTGGCCCGGTATTTTTCACAGGGGCTCATGAAGTAAAACTTCAGGTCCTCCCTTAGGCATTCTTCTCTCATTTCAGAATCCATGTGCACCACTGCATTTCTGCCACAGAAAATCAACTTTTAAATACCCATGACTGCCTGCCCCTTAGAAAACCTCCGTGTGCTTTACCTGTGCATACAAACACTGTGCTCTCCCACCAACCAAATTTCTTTAGAAATCTGAAATAATTCCAGACCTTCTACCAAGCCACCCACCCCGTCCAAAATGGCCATTCTCCAGGTGTAGTGGCTCATGCCTGTAATCCCAGTACTTGGGAGGCTGAGACAGGAGGATCGCAGGTTTGAGACCAACCTCAGCAACTTAGAGAAGCCCTCAGCCACCTAGTGAGACCTTGTTTCAAAACAAAAAAATAAAAATGTCTAGGGGTGTAGCTCAGGGATAGAATACCCCTGGATTAAATCCTCATTACCAAAAAGGAAAAAAAGAGAGAGAGTGAGTTGCCAGCTCCTACATCTTAGCATACAGCCTTCTTCTGTCACTGGGTCTTACAAGAAAGTGGGCATGTACAGAAATGGATATGTGCGTGTGTGTGTGTGTGTGTGTGCGTGCGTGCGTGCGTGCATGAGAGAGAGAGAAAAGTGAATGACTGTGAATATGTAAGAGTATAAATGTATAAAAGTATCTGAAGGTGTTTGTGAGTGTGTGAATGAACAAAAACCAGGTGACACACTTTCATGATACTCCAGGTATGAAATTACAAAAAAATTCATATAGACTAATGGAATTAAATGGTTATAAAAGCAGAAAATATTTGTTCTGTAACTGTGTATGAAGAGAAGTATTATGTCCCTCTTTTGAATAAAATATCAGTGATTATAAGTTTCCAGAATATAAATAGCTTCAGAAGTTAAAATAGCATTTCTCCATGCCTAGTCATCTTATAAGTAAAACCTTGTTTTTACTCTATCAAGGATTCTGGACTCATGATCCAAGAGAGGCCAAAAAGAATCAATGAGATGTGGTCACAGAACTGTGATTAGAACTGATGGGATAAATATGATGTTCCCATTAAGTACTTCCCAAAACGGGGGTATGCAAAACTGTCCATTGAGAATATATAAAATATTAGTCCTTCTATTATATTCTTTATCTTAAAAACTAAAAACTGAACTCTTATTAAAAATTAGTATGGCATGTAGAATATATATATGTAATGACAATTAATATAACATAGAATATACATATAACAAAATAATGCAATAAATAGGATATGTCATATAACATA
>PVLC010024111.1:0-24755 GCA_004027655.1 Graphiurus murinus
GCCTGCGTGCTGTCCAAGACGGAAGGGGAGAACTGCACGGTCTTTGATTCCCAGGCAGGTGTGTGTCCGAGCAGCGCCTTGGTTGTTTAGCATGTCTCGGGACAACTTAAGTTTTTTTTCCTAAATGTTCTCTGTGAGTGTTTTGGGGGTAACTTGCTTTAGAATTTTACTGATGCCGCTTGATGAAAGTTCTATACATCTGATGTTTGGGGCTTGAGCTGTTGAAGAGATCTTCAGTTCATGGCTGGGTTCTGTTTGCTGAGTGCTACACCTTGGGAGCACAGGTTTTTCACACGAGTCCTAGCCCAGAAACCCACCTGTGGAGACTCTCCAAGGAGGCCACTGGCCTTTGGCTGTCCTGCTTACAGATCCTGGAAATGCATGAGACCTGTGGTTGCGGTTAATACAGTAAAAGGGGCTGGGCATGGTGGCGTACTCTTGTAATCTCAATACTTGGGAGGCTGAGACAGGAGGATTGCAGGTTCTCGACCAGCCTCAGCTACTTAGTGAAGTCCTCCGAAACTTAGTGAGACCCTGTTTCAAAATAAAGAATAAAAAAAAATATGACTGGGGGGTGTAGCTCGGAGGTAGAATGCCCCTGAGTTCAATCTCCAGTACCATACACACAAAAATAAATAAATAAAAATAAATAAGTAAAGTACAGTAAAAGGAGGGAGTATGTTGACTGCATCTCAGAGGGAAATGTTGGTAACTGCAGGGATGGGGGCCTGACGGGGCAGAGGGTCTTTTCGGCCTTTTCCGCTTCTCCCTGCCTGGAGAGGAATCCTCTTCTTAGAACTGCGGGGTGAGGGCCACCTGTTGGCTGTGTTCTCATTGGCCTTACATACTTTGTTGTTTTTATTCTTTCTTAGGATTTTCTTATAACTTGTCACCTCTCACCAAGAAAAACGGTGCATATAAAGTTGAGACAGCCAAGTATGACTTCTACATAAACGTCTGTGGCGCGGTGTCCGTGGACTCCTGTCAGCCAGGCTCCGGGGCCTGTCAGGTGGCAAAAAGGCAAGTGACTGCCCAGGCGGGTTTATCCTTGGCTTTTCGTGCTGATTTATTCAGAGTTAGGGGTGTTACCTCCTGACGTCGTGGCTTTATGACTAGCATTTAAACACTGAGAAGACCCGGCCCCCAGACCGCAGGATGCTAGGAGCCTCACCTGCCAGAGAAGGAGAGGCCGCATCCAGGGAGAGAGGCCTGGCTCTCTAATGCCCCACCTCTATGTGTTTGGGGCTTTTCTCCATTCTATGCAGTATTAATCCAAATGAAGTGAGTTGTGCCTCTAGCCGGTGATGCTGAGAGTAGGGAAACCTCTTCTGCTGCTGTGTTTAGAAATCCGCAGGGAGCTGTCGCCGGGCTGCAGCCGGCCTGGTCATACCTCGCCTGGCTCTGCCATCGGCCGGCCTCCACCTCCCCTCCAGGGCAGCCTCTGCATGCCGCCACTCGTGGGCTCTGCTGAGAGTCACGTGTATGTTTCCTGTAGGGAGAAGACGTCTTGGAACCTGGGACTGAGTAACTCGAAGCTGTCCTACTACAATGGCATGATTCAGTTGAACTACAAGGACGGCACGCCCTACAACAACGAGAAGCACACCCCGAGAGCCACGCTCATCACCTTCCTCTGCGACCGAGACGCTGGAGTCGGTGTCCCCGAGTACCAGGTAGGAGACCAGAGCCTGCTTCGTTTATTGATTCCTTTTTTGGTACTGGGGATTAAATCTATGGACATCCTACCTTTGAGCTATACCCCTAGTCCTTTTTATTTTTTGTTTTTGAAACGATCTCACTGGGTTGCTGAAAATCTTGCTACTCACTGACTCTGGCCTTGAACCTGTGATCCTCCTGTCTCAGCCTCCCAAGTATTGGGTATACAAGTGTGCACCACCATGGCCAGCTAGAGCCTGCTTTAGACCCTTGATATAGAAGTAGAGCTATTATTAGTCTGGTTTCTAAAATCATCAATTTAATTATTCCTTTCAAATTTGCCAGAGTGTGTAGGCAGTATTTATTCATTTGGTAAGCTCTTTCTTGGATGGTCTGTACACCTCAATGATAATCTACAACTCTGTTGGTTTTGGGTATAAAATACACACAGTTACAAAAAAATTATCAAGGCCGAATTTCCATACTAGTTTATGACTGGGCAATCTTCCATTTATTTATTTATTGTACTGCTAGAGATTGAACCCAGGGGCATTCTACCTCTGAGCTACACCCCCAGCATTATTTTTTTTTTTTTTTCTTTATTTTGAAACAGGGTCTCACTAAGTTGAGGAGGGCCTCACTAAGTAGCTGAGGCTGGCCGCGAACCCGGATCTTCCAGTCTCAGACTACCAAGTACTAGGTTACAAGCATGCATCACCACGCTTCGCTCCCAGCACTATTTTTAATTTGGAAACAGGGTCTGGCTACGTTGCTGAGGCTGGCTTTGAACCTGTAATTCTCCTGTTTCAGCCTCCCAAGTACTGGTATTACAGGCTTATGCCACCATGCCCTAGCTTACAGTCTTCCTTTTAATAAAATGAAAGGAGATAGACAGAGTGACCTTCTTTCCACGTAGTTTTATTTAAAACAATGAATGCTCTTGTCACTTCTTTGAATGCTGTCCTCACATCATGTTTCCTTTTATTTTGCCACCTTTGCTGGTTCCTTTCTGTCACTGTAACAACTACGTGAGACGATCAAGTTATAAAGACAAAAGGTTTATTTGGGCTCACGGTTTTGGAGACTTCCGACTATGATCGGTTGGCCTCGTTGCTCTAGGCGTGTGGCAGGCAGCACATCATGGTGAGACCCTTATCTGGCTGGGAAGCAGAAGAGAGACTGAGGAAGGGACCAGTGTCCCGCTGTCCTTTCTGGGGCACACCCCCAATGACCACTTCCTAAGGGTTCCACCTCCCGGTAGGGTCAAGGCTTGGGGCCGGAGTCTGCACCACGAGGACCTTTGGGGGACATTCAAGATCCAGACTGCGCCGGCAAGGGGTTTTCATCTTCAATGCATGCCTGTAATCCCCGTAACTGGGAGGCTGTGACAGGAGCTTCGCAGGTTCAAGGCCAGCCTCAGCAACTTAGGCCCTCTACAATTTAGTGAGACCCTGTTTCAGGATAAAAGAGGGCTAGGGGTATATAGCTCAGAAATCGAATGCCCCTGGGTTCCATCCCCAGTACCACAAACATAAATAAATGAAATAAAACAAAAAGTGGTGGGAATGTAGCTCAGAAATAGAATGTGCTTGGGTTCAATCCTTATTACTACGCCCCCCCTCCCCCCAAAAAAATATCTAAACTATAGCACCGTCTTTCCTGTCTCTGTCCTGCGGCTAGGATGAGGACAACTCTGCCTACAACTTCCGGTGGTACACCAGCTATGCCTGCCCGGAGGAGCCCCTGGAGTGTGTGGTGACCGACCCCATCACCCTGGAGCAGTACGACCTCTCCAGGTGAGCAGGGGCCGCCGGCCGGCTGGGTCCTTCGTCTGCTGCAGTCCCTGAGGTCGTGCAGGCGTTGCTTGTGAGCTGGTGGCTGAGCAGATGATGAGGGTCCTGTCTGTGGGTGCCGGTGTGCAGCCCAGGATGGGAGATGAAGCAGGAGGAATTGTAGGTCTGGTAGCCTTGGTGATACCACTTGCTCTTCGCCACAGCAAGGCCTCAGCCTGTGGCTTCACCAGGGAACACAGTGACTGTCCGTGCAAGGGGCGGGGGCAGAGAGGAGGTCAGGTGTAGCCACGATCACAGATGTGGTCCTCAGCCCCAGCGAGCCAGCTTCTCTTGATTGGGTCGGTGTCCTCTAAGTGTGTACAGATCAGTTGCCAGCCCGAAGCGCGGAGACTCTTTACAGGCCCATGTCTTGCTTTGGAATTTTAGTCTAGCGAAGTCCGAAGGCAGCCGTGGAGGAAACTGGTACGCCCTGGACAAGGCCGGGGAGCGTGTCACCTGGAGGAAGTACTACATCAACGTGTGCCGGCCCCTGAACCCGGTGCTGGGCTGTGACCGTTTCGCATCAGTCTGTCAGATGAAATACGAGAAAGGAAAAGATCAGGTGAGCCGTCTTCCTCGACTGCCTGACTTGCCCTCCTTGGTGCTTGGCTTAGTGGGCGGAGATGGTTTCTGTGGGACTCCCCGATCCAAGCGGGCCAGCTGCCCAAGTGGAGCCCTCTGTGTAAACTAACCCGCCGCCCCAGCAGGGGCGTGCCACTCGAGTCAGTGTTCAGATTTGAAACTTGAAGAAAATGCCAAGGTGTCATCCACCTTTTATGAGATCCTCAGAGGAAAGCTCTTAATGGCCGTGTCTCGCCCAAATTCAGAAGTCTTTAAGTGATTCAGCAGACATCTGTAAAAAGAGGCTTTGTTTCCAAAAGCCTGTCTAGGTTACTTGGCAAAAATCAGTTTGAAAGCCAGGCATGGTGGCGCACGCTTGTAATCCCAGTATTTGGGAGGCTGAGACTGGAGGATCTGGGTTCGAAGCCAGTCTCAGCTGCTTAGTGAGGCCCTCTGCAACTTAGTGAGACCCTGTTTCCAAATAAAGAATAAAAAATAGGACTGGGGGTGTAGCTCAGAGGTAGAATGCCCCTGGGTTCCATCTCCAGTACCGCAAAAAAAAAAAAAAAAATCAGTTTGAGGGAGTCACTGTGGATAAACTTGGTCCAGGCATTAGGTACCACTCGGGGTGCTGTGCTGAGATCTCAGAGTGAATGCAGCGACTGTGGGACTTCTGTGTACTTTCTTGTGGTGGTTGTCAATGGCAAATCTTACAACAATGATGCACGTATATCCTGAAAGTTGGCTTCTGTAACAACAGGATGCCAAGAATGTACCCTTCTTGGATTTTTTTTTTTTTTGGCAATACCAGGGGTGTTGTACCACTGAGCTACATCCCCAACCCTTTTTCTTTCTTATCTTGAGACAAGGCCTTGCTTAGTTGCTGAAGCTGGCCTCGAACATGTGATCCTTGTGCTTCAGACTTCTGAGTAGTTGGGATTACAGGCGTGCACCACCATGCCCTGTTTCTTGATATATGTTAGTGGCTCGCTCTGGTGGTTAGGAGTTGAGTTCTTGGGGGTTGGGGGATGAAGCTCAGTGGTAGAGCTCTTCCCTAGCACAGATGAAGCCTGGGTTCAGACCCCAGCACCTAGAAGGAGTGAGGGGAGTTCTCAGTTATGTGTGTTTGTTCACTGGGGACGTGTTCTTTGTTGAAGCAACGAGTACAGCCATTCCCGGGTTCTGTATTTATGAGTGTGCCTGCTACTCATTAACATTTGTAACCCCCAGATCATACGCAGAGCACTTCCTTAGTCATTCTGGGATATGCACAGTGGCCTGACACGCTTGGTGCTAGTGAGGTTGAGTAAGGTGAAGATCGGCCCTCCCTCATACATAGAAGACCAGAGAGGGAGGGCAGAGGTGGGTGCGCCCAAAGCCTGGCCCTGGGGCCAGTCGCCTGGAGCGTGAGTCCCAAGTCTGGCACTGTCCCTAGGAGAGTCTCAGGTGATTCACCTAACACTTCTGAGCCTCAGTTTTCCCTTTTGTAAAATAACACAGAGTCTTCAGCATGAATTTTTAGGACTTAAAAGAGTATAACCATGTGAGGTAAGTGCAGATACTAACGATTCCCGTAGGAGCAGTATTCAGTAAATGGCTGTTCGAGGTGACTTTCTAGGATGGAACGGTACCCATCGCGGGTCGGCCTTCTCGGCACGGGCGCGGCTGTTTTGGGGACCCTCACAGCCCCTGGTGTGCGTTGCAGGGCTCCTTTGCCGAGGCTGTCTCCATCAGCAACCTGGGAGTCGCGAAGTCCGGCCCTACGGTGGAGGAGAGCGGCAGCCTCCTCTTGGAGTACGTGAACGGCTCGGCCTGCACCACCAGCGACGGCCGGCGGACCACCTACAGCACCAGGATCCACCTCATCTGCTCCAGGGGGAACCTGGTAAGTGGGGCCGGGGAGGCTGCCACCTAAGAACGCTCCGGGGTCGCTGGGTACAGTCCCAGTTGCTTTTGTGTTTAATGTGGTAAAATGTTTGTCACGTAAAATTGGCCATTTTAGCCATTTGGGGTTACTGTGAACATTAAGAGCGTTATCAGTGTCACGCATGCATTACCAGTATCCGTGGTCAGAACTCTTTTAATTGTCCCACACCCAGTTGCTTTTATCACCAGGAGTTTCAGGTTTATTCCAGGGTCGTGTGTTTCTCAATAATTGAGAGTCAGGTGAATCCCGAGTAGAAATGCTGGAAGTCATGGTCATGGTCACCAAAGTTGGTCACAGTCCCCCGGTTGAGGTTTGGTCCCGGCTTCCTCTGGCTTCGCTGAGATGACCCCGCCACTCCTGCGCACGGCCCTGCAGCAGTACCGGGGACGCCGAGCCACCTGGGGCTCTGCACCAGTACCGGGGACGCCGAGCCACTGGGGCCTGCACCCGCAGATGTGCGGGTCTTTGTCGCTGCTGCGACCTCTCTGATGGCGATGGCCGTGCTTTGTGCTTGGTGAGGGCGGAGTCCAGCTGTGGGTTGTGGGCATGCCGCCCCTGCCGGGCCCCTGCCTGTTCCTTCTCCCCAGCTCAGGAAGGGATCCAGGGCTCTGGCCACACAGGGCCTCTCCTTGCCCAGCTGCGCAGGCTCTGTGTCCTCTGCATGGTGTGCGTCCCCTCCCGGTAGCCTGCCGTGGCCTGCCCTCCTCTAGTTTCTTGTTGCTCTTGCAACTGGGCAGTTTCCAGAAGTCCTGGACCCTCCAGCTTTACTGTGGTGCCTCTTTAGCTGCCAGAATAGTTTCATGTCATCACTGACCCCAGTACGTATACAGGCCTGTGGCGGGTAAGGCCCAGGCAGTACTCAAGAGTGAGTAAAGAAGGTCGCCTTTGGTACCATGCGGTTCCTTTCCGTTGTCACACAGCGAGGCTGAAGGGGGGGCTGTGTTTCTGTTTTGCTCTCAGGGCTGCTGAGGCAGGCAGGGTGGGCGTAGAGTAGAGCCTTGGGATGGGGAGTGGGCTGGGGTCCGAGGGCCTAGGGCCCTTCACTGAGACCCTGAGCAGGTGTCTTTCCCTCTGGTGAGTGTCTCTAGACCTTGGCTCGTGGGTTGTTCGTGGTGCTGCCCATGGAGAAGGGCCAGGGTCTCAGAGCAGCTCCTGGTGTGCGATATCCTTGCTGACGTGCCAGCCACCACACGTGCAGGAAGGGAGCGTGTGCTCGTGGGAAACTTTATTAAAACACGCACATGGGTTATGAGTTAGTAACAGTCTCTTTCACAGACTGCACACACCCATAGAAGCAGCACCCCGGCCCCGCCCAGAAGCCCTCCTTCGCACCAACAGACACGCAGGGAACGGTGTATAGTCACTGTGTCTGGCTTCTCGCCTTCAACTTCTAGCCCTGTGTTTTTCAAAAGCACGGATATGGACTCCAGCTAATGTTAGAGATCCCAGTTCTCCTAGTTTACGCTGCCATGGTCTCAGGTTTCTTAACATCCAAGCATAAGAGGTGACCCGTCATTTCTTCATAGGGATAATGAGGATGTCAAGTTTCATAGTTAGATACTGCACCTTGGCTGCTGATGTCCACTCAACAGTAGGTTTTAGGCACTTTTATCTATTCTGTTGGCTGAACCATGTTCTGTCGACTCTTACCCTGCACTTGGCCTTCCAGAACACCCACCCCATATTTTCTCTCAACTGGGGGTGTGTGGTCACCTTCCTGTGGAACACAGAGGCTGCCTGCCCCATCCAGACGATGACGGACACAGACCAGGTACGTGTGTGTCCCCGGCCCCCTGCTGAACTTCCTGTTGGACGATCCCTCCCTGGCCCCACTGCGGTGGGTTGGCCCTGCTCTTCCTCGGCTGCGCGCTGTCCTGCAGAAGGTCGCAGTGAGCTGCGGAGGTGTGGCCCTGGCACCATTTCCCAGCGTCCGCAGCAGCAGAGGCCATAGCGTATCACAGTGAGCCAGCTCAGGGTCCGGCTTGTAGGCGCCCTATGAGGGTGGGAACAGAGGGAGTGCCAGGCACCCTGTCCATGGTCAGTACTTCTGGGGCTGTGACCGCCACCCCCTTCCCTGCATTTGGTGAGCACAGAGGAAATCATATGTGTGTTACCTGATCATACTCCCATCAGTACCCTTACAAGAGTAATTAGGACAGAAACCACAACTGAGGGGTCAGCAGTAGTCGTCTTATTCAGGTGACTTGTAGCCCAGGAGCTTTTGGGTGAACTTAACACCTCTGAGTGTGTGCCACACTTGGTACAGCGGACGGGCTGTATTTGAATAGGCCGTCGAGCCCACGTAGGCTTGCCTTCTGATGGGACTTTCAAAGTTGGTGGCAAGCCCGCGGGTTCCTCGCTGTGCTAGCCGTGCTCCTGTGGAATTGGGTTGACTGTGTCTCTTTCCCTTTCTTGTTTCCTGTAGGACTGCTCTATAAGGGACCCCAACAGTGGATTTGTGTTTAATCTCAGCCCACTCAACAGCTCACAAGGATACGTGGTCTCGGGCATTGGGAAGACTTTTGTGGTAAGCGTGATAAGATGGATCTCCAGTTTGCTTTGAACCAGGGAGGCAGCCCTCACTCAGGAGTGCGAGACAGGTTCAATGGAATGATAGCAACATCTTTAAGAAATACACGGATATCACTTTATAATTAATCTGAATCCTCTCTGTGTACTTTCTATAATATAAAAATATTATGAAGTTATAGCTTACATATATTCCCTTTATTAAATATGTACATTATTACATGCAGTATATCTTTTGCATTTATAGATACAGGGCTGTATAAATAAAAGCATGTGTATTAATCCTTAGCGGAAATTTGTGACATTGCTATTTGGACTTTGATTTTTGCCTTACTTACTGACTTTAGAACTTAACTGCCCAAGTGTAGACCGTTGGTAAATTTACTAATGAAAAACATACATAACTAGTGGGATTCCAGGTCGCTAGGGCTCTTGCCTGTGTAAGTTACGTGGCCTCACTGCATGTCCGCTCTTACCACCGGGCTCCAGTTCAACATCTGCGGCACCATGCCCGCCTGCGGGACCGCGAATGGACAACCTGCTTCTGGCTGTGAGGCGGCCACCCAGACGGAGGAGCTGAAGAACCTGAGGCCAGAGAGGCCGGTCGGATTCCAGAAGAGCCTCCAGCTGTCCACCGAGGGCTTCCTGACCCTGACCTACAAAGGGGCTCCCCCCACCGACAGAGGTGAGCCCAAGCCCTGGCGTGCCTCGGCCGGTGGGTTCCGTGGCTGGCCGTGCCTTGGAGTCGGTCCTGTCGGCATGCCCTTAGTATTCTCGCAGGTGCTCACCCCCCGCTGTCCTGGTCACCTCTGCGCTTTAACCAGGGCCTTCCAGGGCCATTGTGTGCTGCTTCCCCACTGGCTTTCTCCCCCGCCCCCCAGCATCCCTTTATCCTGCACCCCCAGTTCTCGGACGTGGAAGGTTTTTACGTGATCACGTTTCTTTTGGGTACTGAGGAAGCAAGGGGTAAAGATTGTAAAAGTTACTCTCCTTTTCCTCAATTTCTTTCTTCTTTCATTTAGTCTTTATGGTTTCTTAAGTATGAAGCATAATTTTGCCGTGCAGATTGCTTACATTTCTCTTTTCAACAATTGTAACTGAGTTGTGCAGCAAGCTGCCATTTTCTTTCTTTTTTTTTTTTTTTTTTTTTCTATCCTGAAGTGCAGGATCAAGTCCCTGTCCCTCATGCTGAGTGATTCTGTGTGCTGTCTGCGTGTTATCTGGTCAGTTCACACTGGTTCTGAGCGAGCCTTCTCCCTCCTGTGCTTATTCCCTTCTGCTTACCCACTGCCTCGCTTTACACATGCAGTAATGAAACCCAGAAAGGCCGGGGACAGAGCTCATTGGTGGACAGCTTAGGGAGCTGCTGGCTTTTCACACTGCTGCATTGCCCCAGAGAAGGAACTCGGGCCACATTGTACTGTCTGCACAGGGCCATCTTGAGACCCCACTCACCAGGGGCTCCGTGAAGGAGAGTCACAGCGGGTCGGCTGACTTAGGCCTGCGACCAGCTAGGAGGCCCTAGCCACCCTCCCACATCCCCAGGAAGCACTGGGTGCTCCGTTCTGAGCAGTTTGGACTGCTGAGGCCCCCAGAAAAGTCAGGTGGCTCTAGGTCATGCTCCTACTACCCCAAAAGGCAGCTGCACAGCCCTGCTCACCCCTCCTGTGGTCCCAGGAAGCAGTTGAGCAGCCTGTTCTCAGAAGCCGAGCTCACCAAGGTCCTGAGAAACATATTTTCAGCCCTACCACCTACCGTTGGTCCCAGGAAGCAGCTGGGTAGGCTCGGGCATGTTGGCATTGGAGGTTTTGTAAAGTCATCTGTGCAGCCTTCAGATAGTGACGAGTACTCTCCTGGGCCCGGTAGTGCAGCACGTGCTGGAGGTCCTCAGATACTGACTGGCACCTCACCCTGCTACTGAGCAAGCTCCTCCGTACCCACCCGTGACCACGGGAGTGGAACTGACAGCAACTCACACCCACAGCTGGGTGTACTGCACCCAGATCTTCTAGCAGACCCACAAGGGAGCTGCATCCCAGCAGGTGGCGCAGCCCCCAATCCCTGTAATTTGGGCTGCTGGGACACCCCCAGACATCACCAACTTGGTTACAGCTGAAGACACTGTTTGTACACTACACTGAAGTGCCCCAAACCAAAGCCAGTGTGGCATATGCAGCCAGCACCCTGGGCAGGCACGTCGCTGCGGTCTTTCACTCTGAAAGCCATCTCATAAAATTGGTAGAAGCAGTTGATTTGCTAGATGCATAAATAATGATGTAGGGGCACAAGCATGGAAAACAACAATAATGACAGCTAAACCAAGGTGACACTATGCCTATACAGAAACACAGTAACTCTTTATCAATAGACCCAAGGAAGAGGAAATTGGTGAAGTAATGACATTCAAAACAATAATCCCAAGGAAACTTAAGAGTTACAAGAGAATACAGATAGACGATCCAGTGAAATTGGAAAAAATAATTCATGACGTGAACCCCAAAATTCAGCAGAGACACAGTTCATAAAGAGGAAACTAATCAAATCTTAGAGCTAAAGAGAGCAATAAAAGAATTTTAAAAATACAATTGAGAGCCCCAATAGTGGATTTGTTCAGGAAGAAGAAAGAATTTCTGAGCTTGAAAACATCTTTTGAAATAACTTGGATATTTTTTTTTTCCTTTTAAATAAGAAAACAAAGAACACGGCCTTCAAAACTTACAGGACAATATTAAATGAGCAAACAATTGCATAATGTGTATTCCAGAAAGAAAAAAGAAGGAAAAAGGCATAGAAAAACTTTCTATGCCTGAAACAATTATTCAATGAAATATTTTCTGGAAGCTTTCCAAATGTTGGTAAAGATAGGGATATCTAGGTCCATATTGCGCAAAGGACCCCTAATAGATCTGACCAGAAAATATCCTCTATATTATCGTTAAACTGTTAAAAGTATAAGACAGAATTCTAAAAACGGCTAGAGAAAAGCATCATGTCACTTACAAGGGAATCCCTACTAGACTAATAGACTTCTTTTTTTTTTTTTTTGCAATACTGGGAGTTGAACTCAGGGGCATTCTACCTCCGAGCTACACCCCCAGCCCTATTTTTTATTCTTTATTTTGAAACCCGGTCTCACTAAGTTGCGGAGTGCCTCACTAGGTAGCTGAGGCTGGCCTCGAACCCGGATCCTCCGGTCTCAGCCTCCCGAATGCTGCAATTACAAGCAAGCGTGCGCCACCACGCCCGGCTAGACTAATAGACTTCTCTGCAGAAACTACTGGTCTGGAGACAAAGGCATGATAGACTCAAAGTCCTGAAAGAAAAAAAAGTTGCCGACCAAGAATATCCAACAAAACTATTCAGAAATGAAGGAGAAATGAAGACTTTCTAAGACAAGAGAAGAGTGAAGGTCTTCTGACCCTGCAGGAAATGTACTATAGTATATTTACGGTACTATTACAGTAGTACTCTAGTAAAAGCAAAAGAATAACGTTTGAGAACAAGGGAAAGTACAAAATGCAACAACAAACCAGATAAACAAGAGAGACTCAAACCCCATCAATACAGAAAGCTACTAATGCACAAAGATGAACAAGAGAGGAAGAAAGGAACAAAAACATTTATAAAGCCGCCAGAAAACCATGAACAGCATGAAAGGACCAGGAGTATTTCTCTGCTTGTCAGCAATAAACTTGAATGTAAATGAATGAGATTCCCCAATTAAAAGATAAAGATTTACTGAATAGATTAAAAAAGCAGACTAGACCCAAGGATATACTGACTACAAGAAAGTGAAGACATAGATTAAAAATGAAGATGTAGAAAAAGATATACCAGCTGGGTGCAGGGGCACACCCTGCAATCCTAGCACTTGGGAAGCGGAGACAGGAGGATTGCAGGTTTGAGGCCAGCATGTGGTAAATAAGTGATACCTGATTTCACAACAAAAAGTAAAAAGGGCTGGGGGTAGATTGCCCCTGGATTCAGTCCCCAGTAACACACAGGGAAGGGAGGGACGGAGGGAGGGAGGGCCATACCATACAGACAGAAAGCAAACTGAGCAGGAAGACAAAGTACAAAATTACAAAGAAGCATCAAAGTTCAACTACACCAAGTGGAACTATTGAACATTTGCAGAAGATTTCAGTCAACAAGTACAGTATACATTCTTTCATCCACATGTGGAATGTTCTGCAGGAGAGACTGTGTTACGACACAAAACAAATTTCAACAGGTTAAGAAAATGTAAACCATAGCATTTATTTTCTCTGACCATAATAGAATAAAACTAAAAATCAGCAATGGGAAGAATTTCAGAAATTGTACAGATACATGGAGATTAAACTTTTCTTGAACAATCCATGGGTCAGTGGAGAAATAAAGAAATTTAAAAGTTTCTTGAAACACAAAAGAAAATATAATGTACCGAAACCTATGGGGCACAGCAAAAGCAGTACTAACATAGAAGTTTATAGCAATAAATGCCTGCACCAAAAAAGGGAAAAATTTGAAATAACCCCATGATGCAACTCAAGGAACTAGAAAAGAAAGAACGGGGGAGGGGGTCCAAGTGCTGTGTGCATGTATGTCAGTGTCAACACAATACACATTATGATGTGAGACCATAATGCACCAATAAAAGCACACAAGAAAAAAGAAAGAACAAAAACCTAGAAATTAGTGGAAGGAAAGAAATAAGAATCAGAAATAAATGAAGTGGAAATTAAAAGAATACAAAAGATCAGCGAAACAGTTGGTTTCATTGGAACCAGGAGGAAAAAAAAAATTGACAAAACATTCAGCTTGACTATCTAACAAGGAGGTTTTAAGTAAATCAGAGAGGATATGGACCTTAAAAACACAGGCAATTTAAGCAAAAATTGACAAATGGAACTAGAAGCTAAGCAGCGCTTACACAACAGGAAACAATAGTGTAGAGAGAACCAATGAAATGGGAGAAAATATTTTTCCAACTATTCATCTAAAAAGAATTAATTCATAGAATATATAAAGAACTCAAAACAAAAGCAGAAAAAGAAAAAAAAAAGATTTAAAAATAATGAACAAAGGACCAGAATAGATGTTTCTCAAAAGAGAGGGGACAAGTGGTCACCAAGTATATGGAGAAATGCTCAACATTGCTAATTATCAGGGAAATAAACAATACAATAATATATTCTCTCACCTCAGTTAGAATTCCTGTTCAGAAAGAAAAAAAATGCTGGTTAGGGTGCAGAGAAAGGGAAACTCCCTTACACTGTGGTAAGAAGGTAAATAAGAAGGACTATTACGGAAAAGAGCATGAAAGTGCCTCAAAAAACAAGAAGTAGAACTACCATGTGATCCAGCAACCCTGCTCACTACTGTATATGTATCCAAAGGAATTGAAATCACTATGTCAAAGAAATACCGCATTCAGCCGGGCATGGTGGCGCATGCTTGTAATCCCAGTCCTTGGGAGGCTGAGACCAGAGGATCCGGGTTCGTGGCCAGCCTCAGCTACTTTGTGAGGCCCTCCGCAACTTAGTGAGACCCTGTTTTAAAATAATGAAAGAGAGCTGGAGGTATAGCTCGGAGGCAGAATGCCCCTGGGTTTAATCTCCAGAACCACACACAAAAACAAATGAAAAAACAAAACCCTGCACTTACATTTTTTGTTGCAGCGGTGTTCACAATAGTTCAAATATGAAATCAACCTAGGTGTCCAGCGGATGAAGGGGTCAGGAAAGCATGGTATATAATATACACGATGGAGTGTGAGCCTTAAAAAAGAATGAAATTCTCTCATTTGCAGCGACTTGCATGGAACTGGAGGACATGATATTACGTGAAATAAATCAGGCACAGAAACACAAATAGTGGGTGTTCTCACACGTGGAAGCTAAGTGGTTGACGAGGAGGTAATAGTTCGGTAGTGATCAGCGCCAGGGAGGAGAGGAGGGAGCTCGGCTGATGGTAGAGGAGTGCGGTTGGATAGGAGGAATTCTGTTCCATAGTGCACTGGGATAATTACAATTGACAGCAACTAACTGTATATTTCAAAATAGCTAGTAGAGAGGGTTTTGAATGTTCCTAACATAAAGAGGTGTGTCTGAGGTGATAAGGTTTGCCGGGTACCCTGATCTGATCATCATACGTTTTATGTGTGTACTGAAATGTAACATTATACCCTGTAAATAACATACAATTATTGTGTGTCATTTAAAAACAAAAATATATTCTAAAAAGGAATTAGGATTTTATTTTTTTGGTGCTGAACCCAGGGGCATTCTACCTCTGAGCTGTATCTCAGCCTTACTTTATTTTTCTCTTTGAAACAGTCTCACTAAGTTGTGCTCTGCCTGACACACACACACACACACACACACACACACACACACACACACACACACCCTTGCTTCAGGAGCCTCCTCCTGATCTTCCTGCTTTTACTGTCACAGAATAGTCATGTACAGTGCAGCATGGTTCATTTTTAAGCCGTTAGGTCATACAAATCCCTTCCCATCTCAGAGCCCTTGGTGGCCCTGCATTGCGCCTGGAGTAGAAGCCAGCCCTTCCACGGCGGCCAAGGAGAGTTGGCCACGGACACCACCAGGCTCCTATGCCATCTCCTCCTTTGCACTGCCTGTGTACCTCTCTGTGGCCAGCCAGGCTGTGGGCGAGGCTTGCTCCTGTTTCTTTCCCTCTCAGAGGTAGCAGGAACTTAGTATTTGCTGGAAACCAGTAAGAGCGTTGCGTTGTCTTCTGATGTTGAGATTGATGAAGTGACGTGGGCTCTGGATGCTTTCCGGCAGAGTAAGCATGCCGCGGCACTACTTAGACCCATGGTGCGGACCCTTGAGGACACGGGTCACTGTTGCACCAGATGAGGCCTCTTGCCACAGGCCGGGTGCACCACGTGACTGATCCCCGGTGGCCATGGGGCTCGGTGCAGGAGGGGCCACGGTGTTCGTGGGCTGCGTGGTGGGTGAATCCTGCTGTTTCCTAAAGCCTGGCTTCCTCCTTCCACAGGCACCTCTTTTATTATCCGCTTTATCTGCAATGATGACATTTACCCAGGAACTGCCAAGTTCTTGCACCAGGACATCGACTCTTCGAGAGGCACCCGCAGCACTTTTTTCGAGTTTGAAACGGCTTTGGCCTGTGTACCTTCTCCCGTGGATTGCCAAGTCACCGGTGAGCCTGGGGGTCCTACGCAGGTCAAGAGTGAGCATATGTGTGTGTGTGGTGGGGGTGAGTGTATGTGAGTATGTATGTGTGTTTTTGCACACGTGTGTGTGTGTGTGTGTATATTGTCTGTAGAGCGTGTTTGCTTCACTTTTCAGGCAACATGACATTCGAGTTAAATGTTTTTTGTAATCATTAGAGTGATAATGTTCCTCTCGAAGAGATGGACACACAGTTGAACTATGGTTTGGAGTCAGATGATGTCTAACACAGGAGAGGAAAATAAAATCACATATGCACACATCAGCGCTTATTTGAGGAAGAAAAGAAACAGACTCAAGCGTTCCCCGAGCCGTGCCCTGCGCCCCGGCGCTGGCTGAGCTCTGTCCCAGGGCAGCTGCGTCTCTGGACTCCCCCTCCCCCCCCCCCCCCCCCCCCCCCCCCCCCCCCCCCCCCCCCCCCCCCGTCCCCACAGTGCTTCGCCCCACGTCAGGGCGGTTTGCGGGGACAGAGTGGCGTGTCTTAGGCAGGACCCACACTCAGGAGCATCCGTTGGCCCCTCAGCCGTCTTCACTGGGGGTGGAATCAGGTAGTCCCAGAACTGACAGGAAAGCAGGCGTCAAGCACATTTTCATCATGTTTCAGACCCGGCTGGAAACGAGTACGATCTGAGCGCCCTGAGCAGCATCCGGAAGCCGTGGACTGCGGTCGACACCTCGGGCAGCGGCAGGAAGAGAACTTTCTATCTGAGCGTCTGCAATCCTCTCCCCTACATCCCCGGGTGTCATGGTGAGCTCTCTAGAGTCTTTACTCAGCCATGGACTCTGGGTCAGCCTCCTCTCCCGCCAACCTCTCCCGCCCCCTCCTGTTCCTCCAGGTAGCGCAGTGGGCTCGTGCCTAGTGTCAGAAGACAACAGCTGGAACCTGGGCGTGGTGCAGATCAGTCCTCAGGCTGCCACCAATGGGTCCCTGAGCATCGTGTACGTCAACGGCGACAAGTGTGGAAACCAACGCTTCTCCACCCGGATAATGTTTGAGTGTGCCCAGACATCGGTTCGTGTGCTTCAGATCTGCCCTGGTTTCCTTGTCTGTGGGTAGAATGGCCCCCGTGGCCCTTCAGGCTTTGAATGATCTCTCTTATTTAAAACTTGCCTGGGTTTTCATGGATTTGCTGTTTTTTTGTTTTTTTTTTGTTTTTTTTGCTATCGCTAGAGTTTGGAATGTGCTGTTTCCACTGGGTCTTCGAAGTTTAGCTCATTTTGTTCTGTCATTGCTGATGTGGAACACATATAAAAACTTACATGGAGTAACAAATTTACCACGTATGGCCACTCCGGAATAGTTATGTCCTCAGAATTGAAAACCTAGGACTAAGTGGGTTAATAAATACCGTATGTTTGACTCATGGAAGTTAACGATAGGGTATTAATTAGGGCTGTCATTCAGTTAATTAAAAGAGTGGAAAAGCAGCCGTTGGTTTGTGCTGTAGGGGTCGCCGACATTCCAGCTGCTGGATGACTGTGAGTACGTGTTTATCTGGAGAACGGTGGAAGCCTGTCCGGTGGTCAGAGCGGAAGGTGAGTGACGTTCCAGACACAGAACCCTGTAATTGTGGCCACGAGTGGGATGGTGGGATGCTTCCCGCGGGTGGACAATCTCTCATCCTGTAACTCTGGCACATTTGCCGATTTTACCAGTGACCTTCATCTTATTTACCTGGATTGATGGATTCGGGGCTTCTCATCAATTGAAAACACTATGAAGTGGGTCTTTATCTTGTCACCTAGGCTTTTCTCGAAAGTTGTTTGCCAGGCAATTTGTATTTTATATATAAGCAAAATAATGTGGCGATAGCTCTTCATTGCCCATTTTAACAGCATTTGCCCGATTAAAAACTTGTGAGGCCTTTTGCTTGGAAGTAGGAATGCATGGCTTCCTGTGTGTTCTTGAAGGTGACAACTGCCAGGTGAAGGACCCCAGGCATGGCAACCTGTACGACCTCAGGCCGCTGGCCGTCAACGACACCGCCGTGAACGCTGGCGAGTACACCTACCACTTCCGGGTCTGCGGGAAGCTGTCCTCAGGCGTCTGCCCCTCCGACGGGTCCAAGGCAGTCTCCTCCTGTCAGGAGAAGCGGGGACCGATGGGATTTCACAAAGTGGCAGGTACTCTCCATTTTCCTTCTGCCATAGTTGCAGAAGAAAAAAATTAAAATGTTAAGACGCCAGGCTGAAGATCACATCTCTCTGAAGTAGGAAGAATGAGAGCTGTGTTGTGTCGAAGTGACATATTAATGTTTGTGAATTTACGTGTTTTCTTAACCAGAGTACACACTAGAGGAGGTTGTTAAGAGTGTGTTTCTGACGCTTAAGATCATATTTCTTTTCTTTATAACAACTTTGGGACACACTGAGCTAGTCCACAGCAGGTATTTTAAGGGGTCCTTTGTAGTGTTGGGTCCAAGGGGACGTGTTCAGTGTGGGCTCAGCTGGCGTCCTGGCAGTGCAGATCACTGGTCACGCCTGCCATCACAGTACCTGGGCCACACTTAAAGCACTTTAAGAGCCGGGCGTGGTGGCGCACGCTTGTAATCCCAGCATTCGGGAGGCTGAGACCAAAGGATCCGGGTTCGCGGCCAGCCTCAGCTATCTAGTGAGGCACTCCGCAACTTAGTGAGACCCTGTTTCAAAATAAAGAATAAAAAAATAGGGCTGGGGGTATAGCTCGGAGGTAGAATGCCCCTGAGTTCAACCCCCAGTACTGCAAAAAAAAAAAAAGCACTTTAAGAGCTTTAAAAAATGAAGTTGAAGCCAGGTGCAGCGGCGCAACCTGCATCCCAGCGACTCGGGAAGCTGAGACAGGAGGATGGCAAATGTGAGGTCAGCCTGGCAACTTAGAGAGACCCTGTCTCAAATAATAAAAAGATCTGGGACATAGCTCAGTGGTAGCGCGCCCCTGGGTTCAATCCCCAGGACCACAGAAATAAAAGCACGGTTGTAGCAGCTGCGGTGGTGGGTAGGGGCAGCCTCCCGGGCTCTCAGCACCACCATGTCGCCTTGCCTGCGGGTACTGTCTTGCTGCAGCTGTGGGCAGGAGGCGCCTGGCGTTACTGCACCTGCAGTGCGCTGTGATGGGGGCTGGGGGGGTCCAGTCCTGTGACCGGTGTGCGCCGTGCCACATCTCGGGGTAGGCGTGGCAGACTGGACTTCCTGAACTGAGCCTGGCCCCATGTGCCCCTTGGACAGGCCTCCTCACTCAGAAGGTGACCTATGAAAACGGGCTGTTGAAGATGAACTACACAGGGGGGGACACCTGCCACCAGGTGTATCAGCGCTCCACCACCATCTTTTTCTACTGCGACCGGAGCACGCAGAAGGTAAGTCATGCAGCGACCTGCCGGGAGCCCCTGCCCTCCCCTGCTCTGCCATCGTCTTTACAGAACCAGTCTGTGCTCGCGTCCTGTAAAATCTCCTGAGTAGCGTGGTTTAAAGTACATCCCTTACAGAAGATGTGTTGCAGTCCAAGCTCCGCGTCCCGGTGTTCATGTGTGTCTGTCTCGACTCTTCCAGCCAGTGTTTCTGAAGGAGACTTCAGATTGTTCCTACTTGTTCGAGTGGCGAACACAGTACGCCTGCTCGCCCTTCAACGTGACGGAGTGTTCGTTCAAGTAAGTTGGTGTGTGTTGACCCCCCGGGACGATCAGACTAACCCTTGCTTAGTGGTCGGGGGTGGCCAGGATTAGATTAGTCGGTGGAAATTGGTCAGGTCTCGGTGCCCTAATGAAACGGGGGACTGGGTAGGAAAAGTCCCAGATCCATCACACCTTGGAGCCGCTGTGATTGTTTTGTGTCTGACGCACGTGGGGAGGTACCTGGAGCGAGAGCAGAATGTTGAAGACCCCAGTGGTCCTAGGTGGAGTGGAGTAGCATGGGCCAGGTCCCCTGCCCTCTGCTCCTTCCACAGATGCTTGTGTCCGGGACAGTTGGGGACATGGTGACAAGGACAGTGTGGCCCCTTCCCCACGTGCACATGGCACGGAGAGGGTGGTGGGGGTGTGACACACAGGAGTCTGGTGGGATGGGGTGGCGTTGGCCTGCGGCTCCTCAGGGGCCTCTCTGGTCCGTGGATCCACATTCTCAGATCCCAGCGTTGACTGTGGCCCCAAGCACTCTTGAGACCTTGCGACCTTCAGTCTAAGGTAGGGGTTCCTTCTGTGGGAATTTCCACAGTCGCCTTGGAACTTCACCAAGTAGGCACCTTAGGTTCGTCCCTGGGGGTTGTGGGTTGTTGCGCTGTGACTTTGGGTTTCCAAGCGCGCGTGGGCAGTTCATGGTCACCCGGGAACCCTGAAGAGCGCGGTGGTCACCAGGTGCTTTCCTGGGGACACTGCAGCCGGTGTGCGCTTCCCGCCAGCTTTTCCGCCTTGTCATCTGTATTTTACATAGGAAGCATGATTTAAGCTTTAGTTACATATGTAATGCACATGTTTAATAATTTTGTATAGTAACCGTAAATCACGATTTTAGTAATGCCACTTTTTCAGTTCACATTTCATAAGTATTTCTCTATGAAACAAATTCATTTCGAACAGATGTGAACTGTTCTGGATACATTATCTGTTCCTCATCTGTGGGTTTAGTGCCATTGAATACTATCTTCACTTTTCTGATATTTATGTATGAGTGGAATTTTGGTTTTCTTTGTATGTAAAGCTTGTTTTTTCTAAAAATAATTTTATGCTAGGATTTTAAGAGTGGAATTAAGTCAAAGAAGAATTCCATAATTGTTTACAATGAAAGTTTAAATAGATACTGTAAGAAATTCCTGGAGTACAAAAATATGTAAGATGAAATTTTCTCGCCCCATTCTCTCAACAAACCCATGTTATACTTATTCATATATTCTTGCTTTCGAAACCTTCCGTAACTCTAAATGGTCCACCTAGCCCATTGTGAGCTCTCACAGTATTTGTTGACTCTTTTTTGTGTGTGTCTGTAGTACTGGGGTTTGAACACAGGGGCATTCTGTATCTTTGAGCTACACCCTCAGGCCTATCATTTTTGAAACAGAGCCCCACTAAGTTGCTGAGGCCCTTGCTAAATGGCTGAGGCTGGCCTCGAACCTATGATCCTCTTGTCTCAGCCTCCCAAGTATGTTGACTCTGTTTTAAAGATGAAAATGTGTAGTGACCCATTGGTGTTGGTGAGGAATTGGTTCTGGCCACCCTCCCCCCATTATCTGCAGATGTGCAGGTCCCACGTATGAAATGGTGTGGTCTTTGCAATAACCTGTGTACATCCTCCTACAGATGTTAGGTCATCTTTAGATTACAGCACCTATTACAATGCGAATGCTGCGTAAAATCTTTGATGTACTGTATTCTTTAGGGAATAATAGCAAGGAAAAAAGTCTGTATTCGGTACGACTGTTTTTCTGAGCATTTTTGAGCCAGAGTTGCTTGACTCTGTGGATGCTGATTCCGCGGATACCTGAGGCCTGACTGTGGTCCTCGAGGCTCCGCTCGCTCGGTCCTTCCCAGCCTGCCCCTGCCCGCTCCATTTCAGTCTCCCAGTGGGAGTCTTTAGGACATCAGATCCCCACTCGAAGCTCTGCTCTGCTGTTACCTGTGGACGTCCTGCTCTGCCTTCCCCAGCCGATTCCTCCCGGGCAGTGCTGCTGCGATCCTGTCACGGGAGCAGCCGGCCCGTGTCGCTCTTGCCGGGGCTTAGTGCAGTGGCGGTCCGTCTCATGGAACCAGAGCTGAAGTTTGCTGTGACTAAAGACCCCACGTGATCTTACTGCTGTGTGCTCTCTACCTCCTCCCTCCGTTTCCCTCCGCCACACTCGCGCGGCCACACAGGGCTCCTGGCTTCTTTGCGGGTGCCAGGTTCTCTGGGCCCCAGGCTTTTTTCTGCCGGGATGCTCAGTACTCTGATGTTGACTGTTCCATTTCAGCTAGAGTTTATTTAGAGGTAAATAAAATTGTCACAATCCCCAAACTTCATATCCTTTTTCCCTGCCATATTTTTGCCTTTAGTCCCTGCCTTTATTTTGCCATCTAATATGCTATTTATTTTAAAAATATGTATTAGCTGGGTATAGTGATGTACTCTTGTAATCTTAGTACTTCAAAGGCTGAGACAGGAGGATTGCAGGTTCAAGGACAGCTTTGACAACTTAGTGAGACCCTCAGCAACTTAGTGAGACCGTGTTTCAAAATAAAAATAAAAGGGGCTGGGGGTGTAAGCTCAGAGGTAGAATGCTCTTGGGTTAAATCCCCAGTCCTACCAAAAAAAAAAAAAATACACACACACACACAGTCTTGCTCATGGTCTAGTACGCTTCATAAGACTGGCAGCTTTTATCTGTTCAGTACAGTCCCCTGCCTAGCATGCCCTCCTGGGTGGACACTGGACTCCTCCCTCAGTGCTCAGGCTCCTGACTTGCTCTCCTGCCTTCGCCCGGGCCTGGCGCCCCCTGGCGGCTGAGTGTGTCTCGCTGACGTTAGTACGGAACCTGGCATGAGTTGGTTCTCAGTAGCCGTCCACATCCGGGTGTGTGATAATAAGCTTCCCCCTGGACAGAAGGTCAACAGACGTTTGGTTTTATTTCTGTGGCCGTCGGTGGCCTGGGGTTTAGGCAGCAGCTGGTCTGTGGAGTGACTCCAGGGTGTGGCCGGGCGCATGTGCTCCCAGGCCTCAGCTGTTGACTCTGTTGGCCAGTGAGCGCCTTCTTTGGATAATCCTCAGTGTAGTTCAAGGGAGTCCTAATGTTCCCGGAACTCAGAGTTGCGGTGTGGTGGTGCTGATTTCTCTTTGTGTGGAGAGGGGTCCTGTGTAAAGTTCTGTCCCTGGGCGGGGCGCGGCTCGCAGGACTTGGGAGCAGCTGGGGCGCTTGAACTAAGCATGGACTGCCATTCCCTGCCCCTGACGGCTGCCTTCTCTTTCCCACAGGGACGGGGCTGGCAACTCCTTCGACCTCTCCTCCCTGTCGAGGTACAGCGACAACTGGGAAGCCGTGACCAGGACAGGGGCCACCGAGCACTACATCATCAACGTGTGCAAGTCTCTGGCCCCGCAGGGCGGCAGTGGTGAGAGGCGCTGCTGGCGTAGGGCGTGGGGGGCCGCGGGGCTGGGATGGCAGAGCGGGGAACTCGGAGGCGCCTTCCTCTGCTGCATGGGAGTGGTTTGGCAACAAGTGCGGAGGAGGAATTGGGGGTGTTAGCGACTGATCCCTGGTGTCGCCCAGGCTCGCCGCTGCTGCGGCTCCGTGGGAACCTGGAGATCTTTTTGCGTGTGAGGGTGTAGCAATGGGTAGAAGGAAAGGCAGTAGGTGACTCTTGGCAGGGTGGCAGCTGGCAAGGGGACGCAGAGACCCTGCTGTGCGCCTACCGCTCATCTTCGGGTCCTTCACAATGCAGGGAGCAGCTCCCCTAGTGCCCAGTGCCAGGGTGGGGGGGTGCCCGAGCCCTCTGCGAGCTTGGTGCCCCACGTGGCCCCTTGAACCCTAGCGATGAGGCGCAGCCCGCTCTCCTGGAGTGTGATGCAGCTGGCTCTGCTCAGGCCTGCTGTCCTTGACTGCAGATGGGCTTCTCCTCCCTGACCCAGTTGGAGGCCGGGACCTGTTTCCCCTGTGCGGGGTCGGCTGTGGTCCCGCTCTGTGGCGTGGGGCTGATGCTTCACCCAGCACAGATGGCATGGATATTTGGGAGACGGGGAACTGAGTGTTTGGTAACTCCGTGGATAAGGAGAACATAAACGTATGATGCTGAAAGTGTCCCTTGGCATAACTGAGGGATTTTAGCTTCATATATGGGGTTCAGAAATGTTATATCCGCTGTGCTTGGATCCCCTGCCCCACCCTACTCCTGTCCCCAGTTCATCTGGTAAAACAGTGGTTGGCAGGTAGCCGATGCGACATTGTTGACTGAGTATGTGAGACCAGTGGTGGTGTTAGGGTGGAGCGTGTGGAAAGCTCTGTGCTAGCCTGCGGAGTCTCAGGTCAGCCCTTCCTCGTGTCTGGACACGTTGCAGATCCCTGCCCTCCGGAGGCGGCCGCGTGTCTGCTGGACGGCTCCAAGTCCGTGAACCTTGGCAGGGTGAGGGACGGTCCTCAGTGGACAGACGGCATTACTGTCCTCAAGTACGTGGACGGTGACCTGTGTCCAGATAAGATTCGGAAGAAGTCAACCACGATCCGGTTCACCTGCAGCGAGAACCAAGTGGTGAGTGACAGGGCTGCCACCACGGCAGAACCACATGCCTGCGCGATGTCCTCGTGTCCCTGGGTGCCAGGCACAGAGCGAGGGTGACCCAGTGGGGCGAGAGGGCTGGGTCCCCACAGCCTGCGATCTGGGGAGCGTTGTCCTCTCCGGCTCCTTCGGTCTTCTATCCTGGTAATTCCAGTCTTTGGGGTTAGACTGGGATCCCCCAGAGGCCATAGACGAGTTGGGACCCGACAGGGTGCCCCGTCTTCCTGGGGGCAGCCTGAGAGGAGCTGGGTGGGCAGCTCCGGTCATAGGCAGCTCTCCCCTTGCGAGCTGCCACCGAGAGCCTGGAGGCTGCACTGCATGCAGGATCTGGGCGGGGAGGCTCTGTGCCAGGTCTGTGGTGGACCCTAAGTATCTGAGGCCAGGAAGCCGTAGCCAGTGCCAGCGGGAGAATTCGTAGGATTATGACCAGCTTTCTTGGTGGGTCTTTTGTCTTTGGTGGTACTGGGGATTGAACCCAGGACCATTCTATCTGAGCTATACTCCCAGCCCTATATTTATTTATTTATTTATTTATTTATTTATTTATTTATTTTGGAACAGGGTCTCATTAAGTTGCTGAGGGGCTTGCTAAGTTGCCAAGGCTGGCCTTGAACCTGTGATCCTCCTGTCTTGGCCTCCCAATTATTGGGATTAGAGGTGTGCTCCGCCACGCCCAGCAGGTCATTAACATGTCTATGAGGGGTTCTGAGCTGCCCGTGGTGGTTGTGAATTGGGCATGGTGGCGCACACTTGTAATCCCAGTACTTGGGAGGCTGAGACTAGAGGATATTGCAGGTTTGAGGCCAGCCTTAGCTACTTAATGAGGCCCTCT